>OY744521.1:2245713-2256746 GCA_963556195.1 Sepiola atlantica
CTCATATGTATAAATAAATATTATGCTCTTAATTTTTAACTTTAATTCTTAATTAATCGAGCACTCTGCTGGGATTTTTCCTACCATTTTACAAAGAAGTTATATATATATATATATATATATATATATATATATATATATATATATATTTAAAATTTTTACAGAATATTTTAATGTTGATGTAATATATATATGTATTTAAATTCTTAACAGAATATTTTAATGTTGATTTAATATATATATATATTTAAAAATTTTTACAGAATATTTTAATGTTGACTAGTAATTTAAAACTGTTTGCACCTTTGTTTTAGCCATTACAGAACGTTTTGTTACATCTAGTAATTACCCTTATTTACGTGCCATTTTGATATAATAAACAGAGGCATTCTGTGCCATTTGAATATAATTACCACTGCATATATTATACATTAAGATTTTGTTACATCTAATCTTTAAAAAATGTAGATTTAGTTTCATGTAGTTTTTTCTCTTTATTCTGTGCCATTTTTATATAATCACCACAGAAATAAAAAGCTGACGTAATACACAAAGATTTTTGTTACTTCAAGTTGTTTCCTTTCATTCTGAGCCATTTTTATACATAAAATATAAATAAAACAGCATCTTTAATACATTTAGATTTAGTTTCGTTTATTTTCATCTAGTTTTTTGACTCAATTGCAGTCATTTTAAAATAAACAATAGTCTTCAATATTAAAAATAAGCATATAATTGTCTCCCCCCCCCCCCCGACCTGAAACATTTTTTGTGTAGGTTTATTTTTGTTTTTCTACTTTTCAAACTTCCGCCAGCGCCCGCCACCACCGCCAAATGGCTCAAGTGACTCAATCGCAATCATTTTAAAACAAGCAATAGTCTTCAATATTAAAAATAAGCATATAATTGACTACCCCTCACCTAATACATTTTTTTTTTTAGGTTTATTTTAGTTTTTCTACTTTTCCTCCCGCCGCCAGCGCCCGCCACCGCACATTTGGCTCAAGTGACTCAATCGCAGTCATTTTAAAATAAACAATAGTCTACAATATTAACAATAAGCATATAATTGATTACCGCTCACCAAATACCTTTTTTGTTCTGGTTTATTTATTTTTTTCTACTTTTCCACCCGCCGCCAGCCCCCGCCACTGGCCGCCACCGTCAAATGGGTAAAGTGACTCAATCGCAGTCATTTTAAAACAAACAATAGTCTTCTATATTAAAAATAAGCATATAATTGATTACCCCTTACTAAATACATTTTTTTTAGGTTTATTTTTGTTTTTCTACTTTTCCACCCGCCGCCAGCCCCCGCCACTGGCCGCCACCGCCAAATGGCTCAAGTGACTCAATCGCAGTCATTTTAAAATAAACAATAGTCTTCAATATTGAAAATAAGCATATAATTGATTACCCCTCACCTAATACATTTTCTTTTTAGGTTTATTTCTTTTTTTCTACTTTTCCACCTACCCCCAGCGCCCGCCACCGGCCGCCACCGCCAAATGGCTCAAGTGACTCAATCGCAGTCATTTTAAAATAAACAATAGTTCAATATTAAAAATAAGCATATAATTGATTACCCCTCACATAATACATTTTTTTTTAGGTTTATTTTTGTTTTTCTACTTTTCCACCGCCCGCTACCGCCAAATGGCTCAAGCGACACAATCGCAGTCATTTGTAAATAAACAATAGTCTTCAATATTAAAAATAAGCATATAATTATCACCCACCCCCGAATACATTTTCCGGTTCATTTTTATGTTTATTCTTTTCCACCGGCGCCACCAGCCACCGCCAGGCATTTGGCTCACGTGGCTCACATCAACCAGCAATCGCAGCCAAACAATTGATTCAAATCAAGGTTGCCAGATTGGCCGTTTTAAGGCCAAATTTCGCAAATTTTTTCCTTTTAAATGCAGTTTGGCCGTCAAAAATTCTGTTTGGCGTAAATTTTGACCTTTTCCCGATTATTTTGTATAAATATTTATTTGATAGCAATTATTATAAATATTTATTTGATAGCAATTATTATAGATATTTATTTGATAGCAATTATTATAAATATTTATTTGATAGCAATTATTATAAATATTTATTTGATAGCAATTATTCTAAATATTTATTTGATAGCAATTATTCTAAATATTTATTTGATAGCAATTATTATAAATATTTATTTGATAGCAATTATTATAAATATTTATTTGATAGCAATTATTATAAATATTTATGTTATAGCAATTATTATAAATATTTATTTGATAGCAATTATTATTAATATTTATTTGATAGCAATTATTATGAATATTTCTTTGATAGCAATATTTATAAATATTTCTTTGATAGCAATTATTATTAATATTTATTTGATAGCAATTATTATGAATATTTCTTTGATAGCAATATTTATAAATATTTATTTGATAGCAGAAACGTTTTAATTAAGTAACTGTTAAGCAAAACTTAAACTTTCTTGAACTTTTGGCCTTTTTTCATTTTCATTGATTTTAATGGATTTCATGAGAAAAATAGCTTAAAAACTAAGAATTGACATAAATAGCTGTGAACATTTCTCATTTAAGAAAAAATAAACAGCAGATATTTATCTTATTTTTTATTGGTAAACTATGATAAAAACGGTGGGTCAGCATAAGTGGACTCATATATATATATATATATATATATATATATATATATATATATATATATATATATTATAATATAAAATATAAACTGAGGTTGTAAAAGTTTATACACCTTAATTTTCAGTTTCTAAATATCTTTACAATATCTTTACAATCTCTTAATTGGGAAAAATTAAACCTTAAAAATATTTACAACTTCTTAATTGAGAAAAATTAAACCCTAATTTAGATTAAACTTTTTGATTGGGCAAACTAAACCTTGATTTAAACTTCCTAATCTGATAAAATTAAATCTTAAATTAAACTATTAAATTATTAAATTCTAATTATTTTGATAACTTCGTAATTGGGAAAATTAAATCTTAATTGGGAAAAATTAAACCTTAAGTCAAGTTAAACTTTTTGATTGGGGAAAGTTAAACCTTGAATTGGAATTCCTGGGCTGATAGGATTGAATCTTATTTAATAATTCCTAACCTGATAAAATTAAATCTTAAATTGAACTATAAAATTATTGGAGTTTGATGACTTCATAATTTTTAATTTCATAAATATTCTGGATTATTTGATAGGGCTAGATTTGTGAAATCGGGTTTTACTGTAGGCTAGACTTTAAGCAATAATCTTGGATGTGAACGTGATTGCATGATCTGACCTATAGTTTCTTTTAACTTCTTAACCCCTTTCCCCTTTGACATAGAATATTCTAACTTGACCCAGACAGGGAAAATCTAATGTGTGTGGGTTGGATGGCGGGGCTGTATGTTGCTCTCTTGAGAGTCCATCAAATGGGCTTAAACAGGATGTAACACAGACATAATTTCAGTTATATTAAAATCATTCAGAGATGTAGACAATTTAATATCGCCTCCTGCTCTTTAAGGATTTGTCATGTCTGGTTGTATCGCTGGTGAGAAAAGATTACTTATTTTTCGTTCTGCTAGCGAGATGAGATTGGGATTCGGGCTTTTTTTGCTCAGTTCGGATTTAACGGGTTTTCTAATTAAACAACGAACTTTGATTTGACTTGGGTTGCACATTTCGGGATTTTGGAACTTTGATTGGACTTTCTATATTATTTGATTTATTTATCATTAACATTGAATATTGACACATTTCGGGACTGGATAACTTTGTCGGCACCTTCAATTACACGTATTTGGACTGCTGTTTGTAACTTGGAGTAATTGTCTTTCCTGATTATGCTTCTCAATATGTATGAACTGGATGGACTATATGGATTCAACAAAAAGTATGTTTTTGGGTTGATATGTTTTGATGTTATGTATTTTTGTGTATTTGTGTATATAATTTTATATATTTTCAAAGCGTAATTTTATTACCTGTAGTAGTATAACTGTGGTAATGGTCCTCTGAAGAGAAGAATTATCTTTGAAAACTCATGAGCTAAGGACTTAAGGATACTTTGCTTGAACTTTGAATTCTAATAAAATTTGATTGACACCTTATTTTATTACCTCATTTTATATTATAATATTAATGCTCTATCCAGTATATTGAGCTTCAGTTTTTATCCGGATGTTTCACTAATTATAAGATATTAGTTGACGCTTATATCTTTTGTTGGATTACTTTATATATATATATTTATATATATATATATATATATATATATATATATATATATATATATATATATATATATATATTATGTGCGCGCGTGTGTGTGGGGGGTGAATTTAGGAGAACTGGACAAAGGAAAACTCGGCAACGGAAAATTTGGCAATTTTGGCAAAGTAGGAAAATTCGGCAATTATCGAATAAATATCGATTGAAAATAGATTTAGAACCGTTTTTGCAGGAGATATACTTGTAAATACTTCTTGTATTATGTTTTTGGTAATTTTGCAGTTTACAGACCGGGCTATTTTTTAGATAAGATTTTCAAGTTAAATTCAATTTTTACGATGTCTGTTGTTTATTAACCTTAGTGATTTAGACACAAGGTCGGTTTTTAATCTGGAGAAAACGGACACTCTGGATTGGAACAAAAATAAAATGCCTCAGTCTAGAAGGACTTCTCCTGCCTCACTCTAGAAAGACTTCTCATTTATTGACCGAGGACAGAATAAAGTAAGTGCAACATCAGAACAGATACTGCACTTTGTTCCAAGCCAAAAGGCGAAGAAATGTTGTTTAAATGTTTAATATTAATGTAACGAAATTGTATTGATTTTTTTTAGATAAAAAAAACCCATATTCAATTTTCACGAACGCAGTAAACATCGTCGTGTCGGACATAACCTTCATAATATATATATATATATATATATATATATATATATATATATATATATATATATATTGTAGCAGTTACCTCCTCCTTTCAAAACATAACTACACCGGTTGGCCGTTAGGTGTCGCTTTTTCACCGACAGGTGGCGCTGAAAAGCGACACCAGAGTTATCTGCCCATCTGACTATAAAAACCAGGTGCAAACGGAAAATCACCCTCTTCTTTACTCAACCGTTTCATTCTCTCTTGTCTTTTCAACTGGCCTCGGCAGAACGACGCTGACACAGCGCTCCGTCTCACTTTTCTTTTCTCTTCAACTGGTCTCGGCAAAACAACTACCAACACACGTTTCTTCCGTCAAAACGTGGTCAAACAACGGTAAGAGTTCTCAACTCATTTTCTTTGTGTACGACTTTCAAAGACTTTCCCAACGCCGGATTCATTTATTCTTATACCTTTTTCAAGAACTGTTTTTCCATCGACACACATGCATACACTACACACTTCATCATTCCACATTACACACACGTTCAATAAACCTTATTTTAACTACCTCATTTTGTTTGGTAATTATTACTCTGTCTTTGCATGTAACATTGCTTGATTTAACGAACACGCTTATAATCGGGGGACACGACCCTCGATCTGAACAATATATATATATATATATCATTTACTATAAATCAAATATTTATTGAAATGAAAAAATTAAAGATAAAACTAAAACGATCTTTTTTAAATTCTACTAATTTAAAAATAATAAATTTAAGAGTTTAAAAACAGAACTTAAAAGTATTAAAAACGTAAATAATTATGTGAATTAAAATTATTTAAAGTCAAAAATTATTTAAGTATAACGTTTTCTATAATAATTACTATCAAATCGATATTTATGAAGCACCCCTTCATAAAAAGTAGACCCTCATAGTAAGTAGAGATGGTGGAACACAAATTTACAACCAGATAGGTGTGACATCACAAATTCTTAACCAATGAGAATGTCCCTCTGGGGGTCAATAGATCCCAATATAAACCATCACAACCAAATATGACAGTTCAGAAGGATACAATCGATTGAGAGAAACTAATTACTACTACTATCAGCAACAAAGGTTAGTGCTAGACACTTGCGCACACACAGACACAACGAAACATTTGGGAGTAAACAACTTCAATATAGTCAATTTTTCTTTATAATATACCATTTTTAATTTGGCTCTTTTGGGACTTTTTTCCTCCTAAAAGTGTAGTCAGTTTTCTCTTCGCTTCACCTATCACGGCCTTGCAATTATTTCTTGACTCTATAAATGTATGTCTATTCGTAGCTGACTTATGGCGGCCAAATTAACGGAATGCTTGTTGCCTCTTAGAAATGGCACCTACACATTCCGAGGTGAACCATTGGGGAGAGTGGGGCTTGCTAAAGAATTTTCGCATGGGGACATAGGCTTCGATGCCTGCTTTGACCCATTCCGTTAATTCGTTTGCACACTGGTCGGCAGGGAGTGAGAAAGTTTCCCTCCATGGGGCGTCACTGATGTGATCTCTGATTGACTCAAAATCAGCCTGCTTGTAGTATCTTGTTGTTTTGAGCAACGGTTCATCAGCTTTTGGACGACTTTTTAGGGTGATATGTACCATTAGCACAATGTGATCAGCATTCCTGAGTTGGCTATGCGCTTTCGTCACACAAGCCTCGGGCATTGAGGTCAAGAAAAGGTCTAGAAGTGAGGCTTGTTGGTCTACTCGATCGGGGATGCGGGTCGGACAACCGACAGTCTGAGAGAGGGAGTGAGCTAAGGAGAAATTATACGTAGAGTTGCCGGCTGCGTCAGTAAGGCTGGAGAATCCCAACCAGTCGCGGTGGTGGGCATTAAAATTCCCAAATACATGTATCTGGGCATTCGAATCAATTAAGAGTGCTCTATCTATGCTTTCAGAGACAGAGTTTAGCAGAGTACAGTCCTGGGTCGACGGGGAACGGTATAAAAAATATAAGTAACTGACGCTGTGATGTATAGTCAATCTAAAGCACATGTAGTCTTGGTCATCTGATTCTAACCTATGTTCTCTAATCAGGGGGAGGGTGTTCCGAACATAAACTCCTAGACCGTGCATATGTTTGTCAGAGTCTTTACGGTAGAGTGGGAGGTAGTCAGTCATGTTAAAGTGGTGAGAGGAGCTTATATATAAGCGTGATGAAGGATTCTTCATTTGAAAACAAGTTGATGGCATCCGAAAATTCGTAAAACTTACTTCTCAGCCTACAGAAAAGGAAGTGTTCATCTTCAAAAATTCGTAAAACTTACTTCTCAGCCTACAGAAAAGGAAGTGTTCATCTTCAAAAATTCGTAAAACTTACTTCTCAGCCTACAGAAAAGGAAGTGTTCATCTTCAAAAATTCGTAAAACTTACTTCTCAGCCTACAGAAAAGGAAGTGTTCATCTTCAAAAATTCGTAAAACTTACTTCTCAGCCTACAGAAAAGGAAGTGTTCATCTTCAAAAATTCGTAAAACTTACTTCTCAGCCTACAGAAAAGGAAGTGTTCATCTTCAAAAATTCGTAAAACTTACTTCTCAGCCTACAGAAAAGGAAGTGTTCATCTTCAAAAATTCGTAAAACTTACTTCTCAGCCTACAGAAAAGGAAGTGTTCATCTTCAAAAATTCGTAAAACTTACTTCTCAGCCTACAGAAAAGGAAGTGTTCATCTTCAAAAATTCGTAAAACTTACTTCTCAGCCTACAGAAAAGGAAGTGTTCATCTTCAAAAATTCGTAAAACTTACTTCTCAGCCTACAGAAAAGGAAGTGTTCATCTTCAAAAATTCGTAAAACTTACTTCTCAGCCTACAGAAAAGGAAGTGTTCATCTTCAAAAATTCGTAAAACTTACTTCTCAGCCTACAGAAAAGGAAGTGTTCATCTTCAAAAATTCGTAAAACTTACTTCTCAGCCTACAGAAAAGGAAGTGTTCATCTTCAAAAATTCGTAAAACTTACTTCTCAGCCTACAGAAAAGGAAGTGTTCATCTTCAAAAAGTCGTAAAACTTACTTCTCAGCCTACAGAAAAGGAAGTGTTCATCTTCAAAAATTCGTAAAACTTACTTCTCAGCCTACAGAAAAGGAAGTGTTCATCTTCAAAAATTCGTAAAACTTACTTCTCAGCCTACAGAAAAGGAAGTGTTCATCTTCAAAATGTCTACAGTCAAAAATGTTAATAATGATTTCTGCAGATTTATAATTTTTATGAAAAATCCTGAATTTTCTAACAAAATTCTTTATCAATATATCGTCGTTCAACCAATGAATAGCAATTTTTTTTCTACAAATCAAAAGACCCTGGCCAGAATAAAATCGACCATGGAATTAACAAATAAGAAGATTTTAGCCAAAGATGAAAAGATTCGAAATTTAAAACAAATTGTGACAAATATCTCTGATGATATTCTTGAGTGCATGAATAACATCGGAGATGGGTTTGTGAGATCAGTCATGAATATTGCAGACGATTTGCCGTCTATTATCTGCTATACTGATGACCAAATTGCTGATTTTAAAACGTATTGTAAGGAGAAATATATAATTGTTGGTATAGACAGGACTTTTAATCTAGGACCCTACTTTCTTACTATGTTTACATATAAAAATCAAAGAATTATTAGAAAGAAAACAGGAGATCATCCGATATTCTTTGGTCTAATTCTGCTACACAAAAAGGCTACATTTGAGATCTATCATTATTTCTTCAGTCACGTTGCAGCAATGCTTCAAAATGATAGACATTTTGAAATCGATGTCAGCAGAATTAATTTTGGCAGTGATCAAAAAAAGGCAACCGTGAAAGCAGTTAGAGCGGTCTTCAAAAATTCACTCTCTTTTCTTTGTGCAAGGCATTTAAAGGCATTTAAAGGAAAATTTGACTAGATATTTGAGTGAGAACTGCAACTTGGATCGGAAGACTGTATTCAAATATAAAAAGATTCTGTTTGGTAATGGTCATTTGATAGATTCACAATCAATGACGGAATTTGAATCGAAAAATACAAATTTGTTCGATGAAATTGAACATTTGAATAACCACTTGGGTTCGCAATACATTTTAGAAATGGTTGACAAAATTTACAATTATGTTTGTGTAAAGTCGAACAGAATGAAGGAAGAAAGCGACCACGTGTTTGCGCGTGTTGTCTTACCTGCCGGGATGATCACGGGGAGGGCGGAAATTAGATTAATGGCGGCTGTGGTTTTTTGTATGATTATTGAGCAATGACGTCAGGCCTCACGTGACTGTTTTTCTGACCACCGATTGGCTGATGATGAACACTTGGACAATAAAAGGAGTATGTTCAGAAGATCAAGTGAGTGTGTATCAACTGCATCAGTGTGATTAGACGTCCGACGTGTGTGTGTTAATCAACTGCCGTAGTTGCGTAGTTGCAAAACGAATACAGTTTGTTTGTCTAAATGGAAACTTGGAATCAAAAACAATTGGACTAGCAATAATGCTGAGTCAATGAATAATATTGTGAAGAATTCATCAAATTGGAAAATATTGCGAACTCATGAATTGATAGATACATTGAGAGAAAATGTTGAAATATAAGAAAAGGTCTATATGGACAAGGAGATTACCTTTTAAGCAATTTTATACTAATAAATCAAACACTATGCAGAATTATGGAAATGAAAGAAAACAATTGATATTTATAAACTATCTCTTAAATCGACATGAAAAATTATATTCCGAAAACGACGAAATTGCCACACACAAAAAAATTGATAAATGTTGCGCAGAAAGAAGAACAGTCAAATCATCAAAAACTCAAAACTTTTCTAGATATTTTTTTTTAAATTTATTTGCAAAAAATTCTAAAATTTGTTTATTCCCAAATATTGACTATTGTTTTGTGATAAAATTGAAAAGGAACTTTAAAAACAAAATACAAAAAATGTTTCCCACAAGCAAAAAAACCAAAACATTGCAATTTTGTTTTTAATAAATGTTTGACTCATTAATACATAAACTAACTTGTTCTTTTCATTTATATTTTGATTTCTTAAAAAAAATAGAAATATATTACAAATTAAACATCACAATAATAGCAATAGCAATAGACAGTTTCAGCACGATAAAATATACAGGTCGGTAGATAATTAGACTCTACTGCGTTTGGTATAAGTCTTGTTAATGCTATTGTTACTTTTTCTTTTTAATTTTTCAACTGTTAAATTTCCTGCACAAATATATTTTTTATGTTATACTTAATCTTTTGCACTTTAAGGACAGCGTTGAAATAATAACGTTATTATTTAAAAAAAACACCCATTATAAATAAAAACAACAACAATATTTCATATATATATATATATATATATATATATATATTTAGACATGTACAAGGTCTGCTACACTGGCATGTCGATGTTATCGATCTACAGCTCTCAAGAGCTGAGGTCTCATCAGGCAGATGAGACCTCAGCTCTTATGAGACCTCAGCTCTTGAGAGCTGTAGATCGATAACATCGACATGCCAGTGTAGCAGACCGTGTACATGTTTGAATAAAAGCATTCACAATACAGCTCTATATCTTTTATTGAGCACTCTTTTATAAACCCGGTTTGATTCCCTTTGGATTTCTACCCTGTGGATTTTTACCCTACCTGGATTACTATATATATTTTTATATATATATATATGTGAAATATTGTTTTTTATTTAATTTATAATGAGTGTTTTTTTTTTCTTAATTCATAATGGGTTTCTAAATAATAACGTTATTATTTCAGCGCTGTCCTTAAAGTGCAAAAGATTAAGTATAACATAAAAGATACTAAAAAAATTGTATTCGGGGTTGGGGGGGGGGCAATAAAATGACAATTATATGCTTATCTTCAATAATGAAGACTATTCTTTATTTTTAAATGACTGCGATTGAGTCACTTGAGCCATTTGGCGCTGGCGGCCGGGAAAAGTGCTACGCTTCTCAGTAACCCCTTACGTCTACAGTGGCGGCCTGCCTTGTTTGGGGTGAAATATGTTAAAAAAATAAATTTTTAAAAAATAAAAAATATACCTTATTCGTCACTTGGACATTAAGAAATATTATCGCCGCATTTTTTTGT
>OY744521.1:2256946-2396946 GCA_963556195.1 Sepiola atlantica
TTTAGAAAATGTCAACTAAACTATGAATCCTACTTGTTCATATGACGCACGGCTCGTCGTGCTCAAAAGTTTTTACTCTCATCCTGGGTGGCCATCTCTAGACGCTCAGCCATTGCGAGTTTTGTCTTAAGTTCTTCAGTTATCTCAGACATCGAACAACAGACGGCGGCTTTCAGAGTGTGCAAGCTAATGTAATAAAAAGGATGAAGTTTCATGGCGTTAATTTTACACAGAAATTTCATCTTTTTTATTAAAGACGTCATATGAGGAGGAGGAGACGATGCCAAATTGAAGAAAGAACAAAAGAATGAAAGGGAATTTTCTATTTTTTATATTCAAGAAAAGAATGAATCATGTTAAAGAATAGTAAAAAGAAATTATATACCATCATCAGAAGAAGAAGAAGAAAAATAAAGATTGTGCAGGAAAGTGAAACTAAAATCAATAGAAATGAAAGTTCAAATAAATTAAAGCCATATAAAACCTCCCGATCAGAGCTGAATAAGTAACAACAAACCCTTAGAGCTAAACTGCAAAAAGTTATAAAATGCATTAAATGAAACAATTTAATTGCATTCAGTCTAATATTCTTTCTCCAAATAATTAAATACGCCACATCAATTGTTAAACAGACAACTTTTCTACTTTTTAGTGAGTAAAAAAAAAATCCCTTACTTACATCTGCATTTCTCGAATAGCAATTTCATTAAAACTGTCTTTTTTTTTTTTCAATATATATCAAGCCTTAAAACAAACTGATTTCATTACCTCAACATCGACAATAAGCTTTATAATTTTTATTCTTTCCTTTAAAAAACAAAAAGGCCAAGCAATATAATAATTTGTATAAACAGTTTCTTTTTTTTTCATGCTGCAGCAAAGAAAAAGAAAATTGTCTTCTGGAAACTTTGGTTAGACGTGGGTGGTGTGGTGGAGAGGGGGGGGGGGATACACAGTATATGCACCAATATAAACCATGCAAGGACTTCATATATACTTTTCGTTTTAAAATCCTTTTTACCATATAATTTTGGTATTTGGGTGAAAATAAATACATTAGAATTTATATTGTTTATATAAAAATAGCAAACCCCTAACCTAACGTCTCCGGTTTTATAAAGAAACCTCACAAAAGAAAGTAAGGAAAAAAAAAAGTCAAGGAGGCAAAAAAGTTTAAAATGTCGACACCCCCCCCCCCCCATATTTTCAGGTAAAAATAAAAAAGTTTATAAAATTAAAAATTCATCAGAATCAAATCATTTTTGCTTGAAAGAAGTTACTTGAATCAAACATGAATAAAATGCAGTTGTTTTAAAATAAAATGCTTGACCAAATGTTCCAAGTTGTATTTTTTTAAACAAAAATCAGAGAGAAACTTGCAAAACAGAATTAAAAGATTGTGATATTCACAAATGTTGATGAGATTTTAAAGTTTAATGTATTAAGCAAAGCGGGAGAAATAAAGAATTCAACCAATCTTTTGTCATTAAAATGGTTTTGTGGAAATTCTCTTGACTAGAAGAACCAAAATGTTGTTGATAGTTCTTCACATAATTGTTTGGTGTCAATTATGAAATATTCGATTATCATTTGGATAAAGTGTGCCATTCACTGCACAAGATTTCAATTTCATTAAATTTATAATTAAAGAAAAAAGTATGAAAATAATGGGCATATAAGTATTTACAGTTTGTAAGCCTGCCATTTTAAGACAAGGTAGGAGAGGAGGGGGGAGGGGGTTACTGCAGCATGAATCGGCCATTTTTAAACTCAGTTGCAACATTCACTTGTTTCTATGGGACAATATAAAATCAAGAAAGGAAAAATCTTGGGGAGGGAAGACATAGCAAATGAGATGAGTTTGTAAATTCCACACACAGGATAATCGAGTGGGGGGTGGGGTTACAGAAGGGTTAAGGGCAAGAGATTATATCAAAATATATTAAAATGAAAAATGCAACTTCAATCAGAAGGGCATTCTTAGACTAAACCCCATCTCCTCCTAAAACAGAGGAATAGAAAAGGAGGCAAATTTTGGTTGAGTTATATATTTACAGAGGGGATTTAAAATAAACCAGCCTTACAACCATAGTTTGAGTTATAGAGAGAAATAATAAGTAAAAAATGTCTGCCTGAATGTTAAGGAGAATAGTGAGAAAAGGAAGCATTGAACATTTTCATTTGGAGAGTGACACCAAATTTTCATAGAGGACAATGGTTCACAAGGTAAGTTTAGTGTGCATCGATATTTCCGAGAAATTATTTAATCACAGTTAGTATAGGAAAAGGAGGGGGGAATAATCGAAATAGCGTTCAATTTTTCTTCTGCAAATCAGCTTACAAGATTTGTCTGATCCCTTAAAGTTAAAATAACATTTCTAAATTAGATATGAGAAAACAAGCTAGGATAGGCACTTGACCACTGCCAATTATAGGATTTTTATCATAAATTAAATGCAAACATTACCATAAAAATGACTGCTTAATATTTTAGTCATTCAGAGAAAATTAGAATTTACAAAAAACAATAAATGATTTTCCATAGGTTTGTGACAAAATTATAATTTTACAATCCAGAATAAATGATTTATCTGCAACTTTAGATTTAAGTTTTTTTTTTTAAGTTTTTTGTTTTTAGAAATATCCAAAAGCATTGCAATACAAATGAATGTTAGAAGAAAAAATATGTTTGAATAAAATGCATTAAGTTTACTTAGAAATAATTAAAACGAAAACTATTTAAAGATGGGAGAGACTCGTTCATCGAATCAAATCGTTGTACAGGAGATGCAAGATAAAAGATATTTTTTTCTAGTTTTGCCCAAACCTCCAAAGAATTCAAAAAAAATTTTTTTTTTTTTTAAATTTTCTACCAACCTTAACCTGAAAGACAAAATATTTAAAGTTACCACTGATGTGAAACCATTGATCACAGCTTTGTCGCTTATGTTGTGATATAAGTCCCAAGTTTCCATTGCACTTCGGACAAAGAGAGAGCCCCCCCCCTCCCAGAAAGAGGAGCGTGAGAGAAAAAGAGCCAAGAAAGAAATAACTAAGATATGATTTTAAATCAAAAATACTAGACAGTCCTTGAGCAGACATATTGAATCTCCATACAGAACCACCTAAGTTATAGTGAAAATAAGTCTTTTTGCCCAATGAGTTTAGAAATTTGAATGACGTTAGGCAGCAGAAGTCACCATATTGTTTCTGATTATAAATAATACATGCAGACATAATATCATGCAATTTCAAAACATTTATACATAGTTTTTTCTCTGAACTGACAATGCGGATGCAATGCGCAACAGCATGGACACTAGAATTGGAAGAAAAAGTTCAGGAGTTTGGAACAACAACAAAAATTATCTGAAATTTTGAAGAGTCTCGATTTTACTTGCCTCCCCAAAAAAGCTAAGTTAGACACAAGGTTGTTTTTTTTATGTGAGGGATATTCAGCTACCCCAAAAAGGAGCATTTTGGATGGGACAAAAGTAAAAATTGCCAGTCAAGGATTTCTCGTTTGACCAAGGAGAGAACAAATACTACACTTTGATCTTAGCCTCAAGTCCAAGTCTTGCAAAATGGTATGATTAAAGTCTTGCAAAATGGTATGATGAAAGTCTTGCTACCGATACTACACTTTGATCTTGGCCAAAAGGCCAAGAAAGTCTTATGCTGATATCAGAATCTTATGTGACTGGAAATACGATTCACTAAAATTGATAACTACATACAGTTTGGTGGTGTTGATCTTTTACAACAGAATAAGGAGCCATTCACCCGTTAAAAACTGAAGCTTAGTTTTAAACTAACTTAAGGCAACTACATTTGAATAAAAAAGGTTTTCAAGCCATGTCACAATTTTTTAAAAACAATTAAATTATCAGAATTTAAGACTACAAAGGGATAAGATAAATTTGAACACGAAACTAAAATGATTATAAAAAATTTTTAATAGAATTATTAATTTAAAAAAAAATAAAAAAATGCAAGAAGTTTGAATTCTAACCAGTAGATACATAATAATAATAATAATTCTTTTGTCATTTTTTTTAGTTCCAATTGTCAAGAAAGTAAGATTTAAAATAAATCTGTTTTCTATATTAAAAAGAAGAAAATGCTTTGAGTGCTGAAACTATAAAAAAGAGGGGGGGGGGCCTACTGAAATGGTCCCTTGCATCACCACGTTAGCATGCATGACCCTTTTATTAAAAAGTCTGTTAAACCAGCAATACTTTAAATTTAATCAAAATCAATTTAAGAGTGAGTGTTAATTAGCGCTGTTCGAGTATGATATAAAATCATTTTTTACAGTGATCAATAAATCCATGCCTAAGCCATCGCTTGCCGTTAATGACAATCGGCAAAATTGCACAAAAGATTAAATCTTAAACGCAGATTCATGTGAATCTGTGTTTACGTTAAGAAACTCCAAATAATAAAATAAAAAAAAAGACAAATTCTTAGAAGGCAGGAACATTCACGTCACAACCAGAATCTCTCCCATCTGGCATGGAATGCGACTCCAGGTTTCTGGAGAAATAAAAGAAAAATATCTAAAAATGAACAAGACATTCATTAGCAGAACTTTCTCAAAAAAAAAAAAGTTAACAGAATTTTTTGGCAATTCAGTTGAAAATCTAAAAATAATGTTAATGTTCTTAACCGTAAACTCCACCAATGATCATACATTTCATGCAATAAACTCTGACAAAAACTAAGGAATTAAAATTCTATCAATATTTTTATGAATAAAAATAGAAATTATTATTTAAGACAAGAAAAAAAAAAATGAAACAGCAGCTAAGATTAAGGACGCAATTTTTTTTAATGGTAACTATTGGGAGAGGAAGATATAGATATATATATATGTATATATATATGTATATATGTATGTATGTGAGAGAGAGAAAGGTAGAGGAAGAGAGAGAGAGAGAAAGGTAGAGGAAGAGAGAGAGAGAGAAAGGTAGAGGAAGAGAGAGAGAGAGAAAGGTAGAGGAAGAGAGAGAGAGAGAAAGGTACAGGAAGAGAGAGAGAGGGGAGGGTACAGGAAGAGAGAGAGAGGGGAGGGTAGAGGAAGAGAGAGAGAGGGGAGGGTAGAGGAAGAGAGAGAGGGGGAGGGTAGAGGAAGAGAGGGGGGGGTAGAGGAAGAGAGGGGGGGGTAGAGGAAGAGAGAGAGGGGGAGGGTAGAGGAAGAGAGAGGGGGAGGGTAGAGGAAGAGAGAGGGGGAGGGTAGAGGAAGAGAGAGAGAGGGTAGAGGAAGAGAGAGGGGGAGGGTAGAGGAAGAGAGAGGGGGAGGGTAGAGGAAGAGAGAGGGGGAGGGTAGAGGAAGAGAGAGAGAGGGTAGAGGAAG
Source organism: Sepiola atlantica (assembly GCA_963556195.1). NCBI lineage: Eukaryota > Metazoa > Mollusca > Cephalopoda > Sepiida > Sepiolidae > Sepiola > Sepiola atlantica. The sequence goes on from OY744521.1 coordinate 2,262,303, forward strand.
AGAGAGAGAGAGAGAGGGTAGAGGAAGAGAGAGAGAGGGTAGAGGAAGAGAGAGAGAGGGTAGAGGAAGAGAGAGAGAGGGTAGAGGAAGAGAGAGAGAGAGGGTAGAGGAAGAGAGAGAGAGAGAGGGTAGAGGAAGAGAGAGAGAGAGAGAGGGTAGAGGAAGAGAGAGAGAGAGAGAGGGTAGAGGAAGAGAGAGAGAGAGAGAGGGTAGAGGAAGAGAGAGAGAGAGAGAGGGTAGAGGAAGAGAGAGAGAGAGAGAGGGTAGAGGAAGAGAGAGAGAGAGAGAGGGTAGAGGAAGAGAGAGAGAGAGAGAGGGTAGAGGAGAGAGAGAGAGAGAGAGGGTAGAGGAAGAGAGAGAGAGAGAGAGGGTAGAGGAAGAGAGAGAGAGAGAGAGGGTAGAGGAAGAGAGAGAGAGAGAGAGGGTAGAGGAAGAGAGAGAGAGAGAGAGGGTAGAGGAAGAGAGAGAGAGAGAGAGAGAGGTAGAGAGAGAGAGAGAGAGGGTAGAGGAAGAGAGAGAGAGGGTAGAGGAAGAGAGAGAGAGAGGGTAGAGGAAGAGAGAGAGAGAGGGTAGAGGAAGAGAGAGAGAGAGGGTAGAGGAAGAGAGAGAGAGAGGGTAGAGGAAGAGAGAGAGAGAGGGTAGAGGAAGAGAGAGAGAGGGTAGAGGAAGAGAGAGAGAGAGGGTAGAGGAAGAGAGAGAGAGAGGTAGAGGAGAGAGAGAGAGGTAGAGGAGAGAGAGAGAGGGAAGAGAGAGAGAGGGGGGAGGGTAGAGGAAGAGAGAGAGGGGGGGAGGGTAGAGGAAGAGAGAGGGTGGGGGTAGAGGAAGAGAGAGAGAGGGGGGAGGGTAGAGGAAGAGAGAGAGGGGGGAGGGTAGAGGAAGAGAGAGAGAGAGAGGGAGGGTAGAGGAAGAGAGAGAGAGAGGGGAGGGTAGAGGAAGAGAGGGGGGAAGAGAGAGAGGGGAGGGTAGAGGAAGAGAGAGAGAGGGGGAGGGTAGAGAGAGAGAGAGAGGGGAGGGTAGAGGAAGAGAGGGGGGAAGAAGAGAGAGGGGAGGGTAGAGGAAGAGAGAGAGAGAGAGAGAGGGAGAGGGTAGAGGAGAGAGAGAGAGGGTAGAGGAAGAGAGAGAGGAGAGGGTAGAGGAAGAGAGAGAGGGAGAGGGTAGAGGAAGAGAGAGAGGGAGAGGGTAGAGGAAGAGAGAGAGAGGGAGAGGGTAGAGGAAGAGAGAGAGGGAGGGTAGAGGAAGAGAGGGGGGAAGGTAGAGAGAGAGATAGAGGAAGGAAGGTAGAGAGAGAGATAGAGGAAGGAGGAGAGAGAGAGAGAGAGAGAGGAAGGAAGGTAGAGAGAGGGAAGGAAGGTAGAGAGAGAGAGAGGAAGGTAGAGAGAGAGAGAGGAGGTAGAGAGGTAGAGAGAGAGAGAGGAAGGTTAGAGAGAGAGAGAGGAAGGTAGAGAGAGAGAGAGGAAGGTAGAGAGAGAGAGAGGAAGGTAGAGAGAGAGAGGGGAAGGTAGAGAGAGAGAGAGGAAGGTAGAGAGAGAGAGAGGAAGGTAGAGAGAGAGAGAAGGTAAAGAGAGAGAGAGAAGGTAGAGAGAGAGAGAGAAGGTAGAGAGAGAGAGAGAAGGTAGAGAGAGAGAGAGAAGGTAGAGAGAGAGAGAGAAGGTAGAGAGAGAGAGAGAAGGTAGAGAGAGAGAGAGAGAGAAGGTAGAGAGAGAGAGAGAGAAGGTTAGAGAGAGAGGAAGGTAGAGAGAGAGAGAGAGGAAGGTAGAGAGAGAGAGAGAGGAGGTAGAGAGAGAGAGAGAGGAAGGTAGAGAGAGAGAGAGAGGAGGTAGAGAGAGAGAGAGAGGAAGGTAGAGAGAGAGAGAGAGGAAGGTAGAGAGAGAGAGAGAGGAGGTAGAGAGAGAGAGAGGAAGGTAGAGAGAGAGAGAGGAAGGTAGAGAGAGAGAGAGAGAGAGGAAGGTAGAGAGAGAGAGAGAGAGGAAGGTAGAGAGAGAGAGAGTGAGAGGAAGGTAGAGAGAGAGAGAGAGAGGAAGGTAGAGAGAGAGAGAGAGAGGAAGGTAGAGAGAGAGAAAGAGGGATAGAAAGAGTGAGCCGGATGTCAGTGTAGTTTACAAAGAAGTTGATAAGAAAAGTAAATATTTGTAATTGATGAAAATATTGAATGTTTTGTTGAAAAAGAAAAATAATTTGAAATAAATCAGTTATGAAAGCAAAAAGTAAAAGTTATTTTGAAAAGAAAGTAATTCTGTAGAAAAAAGAAAATGCAATAAAAATGTCCAAGAAAAATGGAACTTAAGCTGGAATTAGGAGGGAGAGGGGAATCCAAGATCTAATGACTAAAAAGAAATTAATCATAAAAAAGTCACTCAATTCTTTGATTGAAAGTCAATAAAGGGAGTATATAAAGAACAAGTGACAGCAAGCAATAGATTTTTTTTAACAAATGACAAAATTTCTAAAGCAATCACATTTGGATAGAAATTTTGATTATCTAAACTGACATCAATAAAATATGGTTTTAAGAAAATGAGAAAAATCAGGGATGGGGGAGGGAGGCATTTAGCACAGAAAAGTTAAAATTATTTTTTATGAATACAAGAAATTATTCATAATTGGTTTTCAAACTTAATTCATATTTTCATTGAAATTTTCCAAATAATTTGAAAACTATGTTATTTAGCTGTAGTTAATAAAATCCGTTTGAATAGTTAAAAAAGCAACCATTTTATATTAAAAAAAAAAACGAAACAAAATAATGAGATCATACAATGAGAAAAAAAAAAAAATAATAATCTATAGATTGAAGCTTTTTAAATAGTGAACCAAATTAATTGTAGTAATAGTACTACTTAGTTTACCATTGCCTCTGCACAATGCAAGAACTGAGAAAAAAGACAAAGTTTCTATTTTCTTTTAAAATTACATTTCCCTGAAATATTGATATCAGCAGCTGTCCAGTTGTAAATACATTATATATATATATATATATATATATATATATATATATATATAAGCAAGAGTGCACCGGCATGGGTCTAATTGTACTTGGGCTACGTTATGTGGCATCATGAATTACGCCCATTTTCACACACCCTCAAATCAAATTAACACACACACACACTAGCACTTACATTTTTTTTAAGTACCCCCCACCCACTTCTTTTGCCAAACAGGTTTGATTTGAAGAGGAACGCATCATATAAGCTAGGATCTATGCAGCAGGAGATTAATAACCTGCCACCTACCGAAGACTCACCACCATCTTTATAACTGTTTTAAGACCTTCACAAGATCAAAGATCTCTCAAATTTCAATATTTCTGAAAGTTCAAGTAATTTTCCTTTTGTTTTTCTAAAAAAAAAAAAAGAAAAAAAAAAAGTGGGGAGTGGGGAGAGGAGGGGATCTAACAGAAATTGCAGATTTCCTTTGAGGATAGAAAACTGTTCAAATATCCAGCAGTGCATTTTTCGTCAAATTTCGTCATTTCAATGGCCAATGTGTTTTCATGTATTTTTAAATCTGTCCACATGTGTAATAAGTTTCACCTTTACTTTTATGGAAAAAAAGTGTCCGTTTTCACTATCATCCAGACGGTGCATGTGAATGTGTGTTTTTGTTTATGTATCAACAGAGATGTAGACATTTCTTCCTGCACTGATCAACAGTTTGGTCAATCTCCATGTGTCGATCGGAGTGAATGTGAAGACAAAGTGGCAGTGGCGGCAGCAGATGGGATATCAATACCTTGAGACGGATTGGCGTTCGGCACAGACTTTGCCACTGTCATTGGTACAAGGGGAAGATCAGGCTGAAAAGGAGAACAAAAATAAAAATATGAAAAAATAAAACAAGAACGGATATTTTTTTATAACACATTTAGCGATGCTTTACAGACAAGGACAATGTCTCTTGGATATATAAGGATTTAAAAAAAAAAAAAAAATTTTTTTAAAACTTGCTTGAAAGAGGATGTTTTTATTAGTTGCAAGTTTACGGTATTAATGTTGCTATAACTACAAATTTGCTTTGGTAAAAATAATAAAACTGGAACAATTAATGCAAAAAATTTGATAAACCTTACGACAATTTTGTAGAGAAAATTTCACAAAATTTGCAGAGGGTAACCTAAATGGGATTCCAACGTAGAAAGATCTCAGCATACGATAACAGCCAATGCCAGAAAAACAGCGTCCAATAATGAAGGCAGTATAATGGTATACCATAAGCTTGAAGGATGACGTAACAGCTTCAATAGTGTCAGCTAATCTGACTCGCATGTCTAAAGCTCTGTATAATCGGTATTCATGCTGCACAGGCTGAGAACCACGAATTTACAGTGAGGAGTGGATCACATCAGAGTAAATACCCTGCATAGGCATGCTATCCGTTCAAAAGAGAGAACTAACAAAAGCCAGCAGGGCACATTGTCTTCGGCGACAGAATAACACATCATATAAAAGATATTCACGTTTTGCGTGAAGCAGAAGCTGTCAACTGCTGCATTCTTCTACCAGATGGCGAATCACTGGAGAGCGTTTAACAACCGTGATAGAAAAAAGAGAAGTTCAGTGATATGTCCAATGAAACAGCAGAAGGTGATACAGCTGAGAAACATACAACTATGGAAAGAACAGAGCCTACCCTCACAACAACAGAGGAAATAGGAGACAAAATTTACCTGCTCAACATCCGATCCATGCAGATTAGAATAATGTGGATGTTTTGTGGAAAACAGACAAGAAAATCTGCGCTGTCACGAACGTAGCCGTAGCACATGAAAATTGGTTGTCAAATCAATCAAGACTCAATATAAAATAAACACATAAGATCTGAGGCAATCGCACTTCAGGTGACGGCTAGCAGTCTGTTCAGCATAGCCTGCTCCAGTGGCTAGTCTACAAAACCTGCAAAGTTAACGAAGTCTTTAAGAGTTACCCTAAACCCTCCTGAAGAATAACCAGTTATAACCTTTCTTTGTGAGAAAACAAAGGAGATTGGATTCAGAGATTCACAACATACAGATTTTTAACCATGAGCGCATCTCATACTTACTATTAATAGTGTAAATAGAAATATATCCATCATGTAAAAATCAGTATAAATGTTAGCGTTACATGGAATTGTGTGCAATTTGTTTTCACAATGATCAGAAACAGTTTTCACATTACAAATCTCGAGTTTATTTCATGCGCGCAAAAAAAATTTTTTTTTTTTTTTACCTCTCTTCGAAAGTCTTCTAATCGTTTGTATTTTGATAAACATTCCTTTAACTTGGGATCAACTTCAACATTTCTCCGAGAATATTTTAGGAATGCCCAGAATTTTTCCATTCCATATAACTGACCTATAAACAATAGAAAAAAATGTAATTTCAAAATGTTTTCAAAATTATAGAATGTAATAATAATTTAAGAGAATTGAAAACTTTCAAATCAGGTGATGTCATTTTCTAATATTTATTAGATTTATTTCAATTGACTGAATGAGTTGACAAATTACATTAGATTTATTTCAATTGACTGAATGAGTTGACAAATTACATTAGATTTATTTCAATTGACTGAATGAGTTGACAAATTACATTAGATTTATTTCAATTGACTGAATGAGTTGACAAATTACATTAGATTTATTTCAATTGACTGAATGAGTTGACAAATTACATTAGATTTATTTCAATTGACTGAATGAGTTGACAAATTACATTAGATTTATTTCAATTGACTGAATGAGTTGACAAATTACATTAGATTTATTTCAATTGACTGAATGAGTTGACAAATTACATTAGATTTATTTCAATTGACTGAATGAGTTGACAAATTACATTAGATTTATTTCAATTGACTGAATGAGTTGACAAATTACATTAGATTTATTTCAATTGACTGAATGAGTTGACAAATTACATTAGATTTAGTTCAATTGACTGAATGAGTTGACAAATTACATTAGATTTATTTCAATTGACTGAATGAGTTGACAAATTACATTAGATTTATTTCAATTGACTGAATGAGTTGACAAATTACATTAGATTTATTTCAATTGACTGAATGAGTTGACAAATTACATTAGATTTATTTCAATTGACTGAATGAGTTGACAAATTACATTAGATTTATTTCAATTGACTGAATGAGTTGACAAATTACATTAGATTTATTTCAATTGACTGAATGAGTTGACAAATTACATTAGATTTATTTCAATTGACTGAATGAGTTGACAAATTACATTAGATTTAGTTCAATTGACTGAATGAGTTGACAAATTACATTAGATTTATTTCAATTGACTGAATGAGTTGACAAATTACATTAGATTTATTTCAATTGACTGAATGAGTTGACAAATTACATTAGATTTATTTCAATTGACTGAATGAGTTGACAAATTACATTAGATTTATTTCAATTGACTGAATGAGTTGACAAATTACATTAGATTTATTTCAATTGACTGAATGAGTTGACAAATTACATTAGATTTATTTCAATTGACTGAATGAGTTGACAAATTACATTAGATTTATTTCAATTGACTGAATGAGTTGACAAATTACATTAGATTTATTTCAATTGACTGAATGAGTTGACAAATTACATTAGATTTATTTCAATTGACTGAATGAGTTGACAAATTACATTAGATTTATTTCAATTGACTGAATGAGTTGACAAATTACATTAGATTTATTTCAATTGACTGAATGAGTTGACAAATTACATTAGATTTATTTCAATTGACTGAATGAGTTGACAAATTACATTAGATTTATTTCAATTGACTGAATGAGTTGACAAATTACATTAGATTTATTTCAATTGACTGAATGAGTTGACAAATTACATTAGATTTATTTCAATTGACTGAATGAGTTGACAAATTACATTAGATTTAGTTCAATTGACTGAATGAGTTGACAAATTACATTAGATTTATTTCAATTGACTGAATGAGTTGACAAATTACAGCTGTTTATCCAGTGGAAACTTATAAGTAGTTTGTTCATAACTACTAACATTATGTTGACATTTTGTTGCTGAAAATTATGAGACAAAAAATGTTTTTTTTTTAAAAAACATTACAATATCATATATAAAAACTAAGAGAGAGGAAATAGATAGTTGTGATGGGGGAGGACAAAGACGCAAACATACCATGCGAATGGTCTCTGATAGTTTCTTCTTGGAAGTCTGCATATAAATCGCTTCGAAATCGTCTTTCTAATCCGTAGCTGTAGAAGCGAAATAAGCATTCCAATCCATATCTAAAATAAAGAAACAGATGAGTAAATCAAAGAAACGGTAATTATTATTATTATTATCTATATTAATGATAGCGTGTGTGTTCGTGTGTCACGCTTACATCAAAAGCTCTGCGCAGGTGTGCCGCACCTAGATTTGGAAAAGCATTCAAGTCACCTAATTTTCGTAATATTTTAAAGTATTTCCCTTTGGCGCAACGGTTAGCGACGTAGGATTTTGACGTCAGCCGGACTGGTTTATAGCTCGATCCCAACAAACCTCTAAGATTTCTTTTTGTCCTCAGAATAATTCTACTCATGGCCAGAGAAGAGGAACTACCTTCACTAGAAATATTGTATATAAAGAAGTTTTGTAACTTGTTTTATGTATTGTTCATTTTTTTAAATAAATATACAAGGAACAAGATAATTAGAATTGAAAACATCATTTCGTGTAATTTACACGGATCCCTTTAGTTATTATTAATCATTATTATGGGTTTATGGCATGTCAACCCATTGAGTCATTTTATGCCGAATACTTTTGAGTTTGGGGTCCCCCCTTTTGCTTTAGTCGATATATAAGGAATGTTTTTTTGGTAGAGGCCGATTTTGTTGATTTTTTTTAGTATGAAAGTACGATGTGGGGGGTTGTTTTTTCAAAAAGGTCGGTGCTTGTTAGTGGCTTCGGCCAAACGGAAAATTATTTATGTGTGAAAACAATATCATGTACTTACTCACTGGTATTTTATTGTTCAATGTTGAAAAAAGTAGGAAAAATTCTTTTCTCAAGACATATGACTGGATTTTTATTTTTGCTAGTGTGACTTTTGTTTAGCTAGGTATTTTGTTCCTGCTTTTTTTTTTTTTTTAAATTTTTTTTTTAATTTATTTTGGGCATTATTTCATATACTTTGTTGTTGGGAAATTCATTCCATTAAGTTTGCCATTTTTCCATTGTGTATGTATTGATATGTCTTTTAAGGTCTGAGTAGAGGGATTTTAAAATTTAGATTAGTTGGGATGTTTAATGCAGTTTTTGCTGGCGAATCGGCTAATTCATCTCCTTCGATATTTCCGGTGTGGCTTCGTATCCAGCAGAAACTAATTTCTTTTGGGCTGTTTAATCGCGTTAACTTTGAGTAAATTTGCAATTAGACGATTGTCTATCTTTCTATTTTTAATTGCAATTAGAGCAGATTAAGAGTCCGAAAAGATTATATATTTTGGATTTTTGTTATCAGAGTGAGTGCTAGGGTTAGTGCACGTATTTCTGCACTGAAAATGGAAGTTTCTTGGCTTTTTTGCTTGATTTATTGAATACCGCTGCACTGGCTGTTGCATCATTTCGTTCGGATCCGTCTGTACAGATGTGTGTGTGTGTTTGGTTTTGGTATTTTTCTTTGATTTTGTCAACATCATCTTGAAATATTATTGGATAGGTTTTTTGTTTTCATGTTTACTTAAATCTATCTTGGGTGTTAGGATTTCCCAAGGTGGGGTTCTGGGTATCGTGGGTTGGAGAACTTTGGTTGTAGGTAAAGCTGTATCGTTGAAGATAGGAATCATTCTGAGACCGAAAGATTTGATTGCGTTTTGTTTTTTATCCAAAAAGAGGCATTGTATTTGGGGTCAAAGGTATTATTGTATGCAGGATTGTTGGGATTTGCTCTTGTTTTAGTGTAGTACTTAAGGTTGTTGGTTCCAAGTCTTGGATGGGGGGTCAAAAGCTTCTGCATGTAGGCTTTCCACTGGGGTTTGTTTTGTAGGCTACCAGGGCTAGTCTTAAGTCGGTATGATAGAGTTTAAACTTTTTGGTACCGTTATAGCTGACACACCAAATTTCCGTGACTTCGCGTCGGCAACGATCGGGCAGGTCTCGGAAGCGCCCGAGAGCTGACAAAGTATTAAACCAATCAGGTTGCAGCATTCATTTGCCAAGCAGGCTACAGCAAGCAGCCGACAATATTTGGAAGAAAACAATAATCGCGTTCTATTATTATCAGCTGTGTCAGGTTGTTGAATCTCTGGAAGAACTAATTCAAAAGCATATTTTCATTTTTTTTTTTTTTTAAACATAAACCAAAGACAATTTTAGCCCCCCCCCCCCCCACCAATAACATTTTCATTTCTTTCTTTGTTTTATGTTTAAAAAAAAAAAAAAAAAAAAAAGACAAAATTTTTTGACATTTTAAAACCGTTTTTGGTTGCCCAGTTGTTAATCTTATTTATGCAGTACTGTCGCTTTCTTTCTATCAAGTCGATGTATGTGGATCGATAATTTATGGTGAGGTCATCGACATATAAGAATCCACTTATGTCGGGGGAGATTTCCTTAGCTATGTCATTTATTTTTCTATTAAACAACGTTGTTGATAGGATATTGCCTTGCGGTATACCTTGTTCTTTTATGTCTGACAAAGTGGATCCCATTCGTACTCTAAAAAAGTTCTATTGGATAAAAGAGATGAATAAAAGTAATCTCCCGTTTAGTCGGATATCGTGCGGATCTCTTACAATTCCATGTTTTAGCAAACTTTTTGAGATCAGAAAAATAGTTGTTACATGTTGACCCCTTAGAAAAGCTGCTCTAATGTAGTTTTATAGATTAGTTAAATGATCAATGCATCCACGATTTTTATTAATATTTCCTTGGCTTTCTTCAACCCACTGACTTCATTTCCTGTTTCTGTTTCATATAAAAAAAAAGAAGACTTCTTCAAAAATCCACCGCTTGGCCACGAAGGCAATTATTTCTATTTGTAATGCAAATACAGAGGCATTTTTTTTTTCTGACAGGGACGAGGATGAGGGGAGGGAAGTTGTTACGGTCTCTTGTCAAGAGAATTTTAATGAATGAAAAAGGTGTAAGTGGCGGGGGTTGTTGTTGAGAGAAGACATACGCCTGTTCAAGATGTCCGACAGGAAGGCTCGACACATGGAACTTTCTTTTCAATATTAATATTTTTTGTATGTTAGCTATTAGATTGTATCACGGAACCAAGTTAACCTATTATTAATCATTCTTTCTAAAGTTTTACAGAGATTGTTCAATAATTGGAGGGGTTCGATGGATCTCTTTCGGTTCTAAATATTGGTAATGAGATGAGTGAATATGACAATGCAAAATTACAACTTTATATCACAGAATATTAATTTATTAAAAGCTGCTGATGAAATAAATATGCAAATTGAGAAACCTCAAAGCTAACTGAGTGTTTGCAGATTAGTATATAAACGCTATTTCAAAATCCTGTCTTGTATAATAGCATTAAATAAGCATGACTAGTTTTGATGTCAATATGGTGAGGATAGGTGGAGAAAAATTTATCATATATAGTTTTTACATGCTTTGTATATGACCAAATCATGTGGTTTGGTTTTACAGCATATCAACCCTTTTCAGGTTATTTAATGCCAAATAGGCATTTTGGTAAAACTTTTATGCTTCAAGTTCTTCATATCTTCAAATATTTATTCATGGTTTTTGGTTTGGTTGTTTTGAAGAGGAAAATTGTTTTTGTTTTTTAAGCTTCACAAAACATGATTGAGTTTTGTAAAGGAAAAGGGAAAAAAAAACAACAAATCTTTAGACAACCTTATCTGGTAGCAACCAGAAGACCAAATAATGTCAAAGACCCAATGTTACATTTATTATTAAAAATAGGTAGATACATAATAGAATTTTTTTTTTAAATTGACTAAAGAAAAAAATCCAATTAAGGTTACTGATAAGAGGTTAAAAATTACCTGTATCCATTTTTAGCATCCTCAACAGCTAGCGTCTTGAATTCATCATACATTTTCTTGTTATAATGTTCTCGAAGGAAGAAGGACCAAAATCTGAAAAGGGTGTTCATCTCTTGAGACATTCCAATACCTTGCTTTTTACGTTCTGAAAAAGGAACAGATCAAATTACATAACAAAATGAGGAATCTTCGGTTGGGATATTTTAAGGCGACTGATCTTCAGTTGGGAATAAGATAAAGTGTGCAAAATTCAACATTTAAAAATCTTTGACATTATGACGTTTAAAAATGTTATATTTTTATTACCAAAGTCATCGTTCACAATATGAGATAAGGCATGCAAATGATCGATTCCCAAAATGTAAAAACATATTGACCCTCTCTCACTTAAAAATCTACCAAAATTTAGGAAATCAATTTTAATGAAATTTTCAATATTTATTAATTAACGATAACGTAATATAATGAAAACATTATTTTTTTTTTAATCTTAGCGAAAATGCATTTTTTTTTTTTTTTTTTTTAAAACAAAATACACCATTACTATATATTTTTATATATTAATAAAAAAAAGCATGCATTTTCATTAATATTTAAAAAGTTTAAAACAATTATAAATAGAATTCAAATATGACATTTTCTTTCAAAATTGAATTCTATTTATTTATTTAAATAATTTTTAATGTTTTTTTCAATGAATATTGTCAGTGTAGTCATTGACTTTAATTTACTTTTTCACACTTAAAATAAACAAATATTCTTAGCTTTATTTTAAAAGAATTAATGTAATTTATCGTTACGACACATGTAAGAAATTCCTACATGTGTTGTAACAATAAATTAGTAATTTATTCTTTAAGAATTAATGTAATTTAAAATTACTTAAATTCTTAAAGAATAAATCGAGTAATGTAATTGTTCAAGATTTGAATCATCATGTAAAAATAAAAATTGACCCAGTTCATAACGTAAAAATTAAAAGAAAAATAACTATTACGGCAGTTCGAGTCTTCCATACTTAGAGATTTTGTAGCCATATTTTCTGTTTACAATTACAAGATGGGCTTCGGACATGTTTTAGCTAACTTTCACCTTTCCAGTGAATTTTAAACATGTTTTATTGAATCTGCAGTTTTAACTGATTTTTCACTTTTTGATAACATTTTCCATTCTAATTTTTTTTCACACATAAATATACATTTGTTTCCTTTTAGATATTAACTTAATGCTTTTATCTTTCAAACACGATCAAAAGTTAAACGAAAACTATTTAAAAAATTAAGAAAAGACACTTTTAAGAACTATAGTTAGTACAAGCGACGGCCATTTCTGCACGTACCTACTAAATGCGAATACATTTTTTTTTCTCCGGTTATTAGAATTAATTTTGTTTTTTAACTTTTATAATAAAGATGCATAAGACAAAATATACATCAACCTAAATTATATTCATTATGGGGTTGCTGTGAAATTTTCCGGTGACCCTAAAACGCATTTAAATAAATAAAAAAATTCAAATCTTTAATAAATTAATGTACGGAGTTGTTTTTCCAGGCGAGATAAAATGTTCAATTCTTTTTATAATTGTCAATGATACATATTGATAAAAAAGAGGAGGAAAAAAAAAGGGGACCAATAAAATCTGCTTTCTTAAAAGAAGTAAAAAAGTTTTCAAACTTACCTTTAAGACACTTTGCATGATATTTGTGATAAACTATCCAGACAAAATTATTTTCTTTCAGCAGTTCATACGACGGATGTTGAAAGTGAGGGAATGTTTGTGGTGCACTGCCGTAACTTGTTGATAGCAGATTTTCAGAGGGACTAGAAAAAGATAAGAAAAAGATAAGAAAAAGATAAGAAAAAGATAAGAAAAATTTTAAAAAAAGATAAAAAGATAAGAAAAAAATAAGAAAAATTTAAGAAAAGGATATTTAGGAGAAAAACTAAAAATAAAATTGAAAACATTACAACTTTTCTAACAATAGACAAATAAATATGATATAGGATCAGAATGTAAGGTAATATAAAATATTTTCAATAATCAAACATTTGATTTTATTGGATTTAATATGGAAAATAAGAGTCAAGATTTCATTGAAGTACACACATTAGATAACATACGCACATTAGATAACATACGCGCATTAGATAACACACGCACATTAGATAACACACGCACATTAGGTAACACACGCACATTAGGTAACACACGCACATTAGATAACATACGCACATTACATAACATACACACATTACATAACATACACACATTACATAACATACACACATTACATAACATACACACATTACATAACATACACACATTACATAACATACGCACATTAGATAACATACGCACATTAGATAACATACGCACATTAGATAACATACGCACATTACATAACACACGCACATTAGATAACACACGCACATTAGGTAACACACGCACATTAGGTAACACACGCACATTAGATAACATACGCACATTACATAACATACGCACATTACATAACATACGCACATTAGATAACATACGCACATTAGATAACATACGCACATTAGATAACATACGCACATTAGATAACACACGCACATTAGATAACACACGCACATTAGGTAACACACGCACATTAGATAACATACGCACATTACATAACATACGCACATTACATAACATACACACATTACATAACATACACACATTACATAACATACACACATTACATAACATACGCACATTAGATAACATACGCACATTAGGTAACACACGCACATTAGATAACATACGCACATTACATAACATACACACATTACATAACATACGCACATTACATAACATACACACATTACATAACATACACACATTACATAACATACGCACATTAGATAACATACGCACATTAGATAACATACGCACATTAGATAACATACGCACATTAGATAACATACGCACATTAGATAACATACGCACATTAGATAACATACGCACATTAGATAACATACGCACATTACATAACACACGCACATTAGATAACATACGCACATTAGATAACATACGCACATTAGATAACATACGCACATTAGATAACATACGCACATTAGATAACATACGCACATTAGATAACATACGCACATTAGATAACATACACACATTAGATAACATACACACATTAGATAACATACACACATTAGATAACATACACACATTAGATAACATACACACATTAGATAACATACACACATTAGATAACATACGCACATTAGATAACATACGCACATTAGATAACATACACACATTAGATAACATACACACATTATAATAAACATTTAAAATGGTCTACACGAATTCATATTAAGGTACTACAGTGTAAAAAAAATTTATTTTTTTTAAATCAGATGCAGAGGCTACAGAAAATCAAATTTTATAATCAGCAGCAATCGCTATGGGGGGGGGGGGGTTAAGTGTTAGGTTTATTTTGTAGGTTAACTATGCGTTCGACGTGTTTATGTATGTGAGAATTTAATTAATGATATATAGTTGTGCTTTTATGTATATATGTTGTGTATGTGTGTATGTATATATATTCATTTGTGTATGTGTGTGTGTGTGGCTTGCATCTTTGTGTTCGCTCTGGAGTGTAAGTTTTTAGGATAGTTTTAAAGGGGGTCAATTTGACTAGTTGTGGTTAAAGAAAAAGTCATATGCTTCTTTTTTTAATAATAATCATTCTTTCCACAAAACCATTACTTATATTTAAAAAATATCTTTTTTCTACAAAAACATTAGTTATATTTAAAAAATCTTTTCCCACATAAACATTACTTATATTTAAAAAAAAAAGATTTTTTCTACAAAAACATTATTTAACTTAAAAAATCTTAAGATTTCAAGGGCAGATAATTGAAATCTTCTTAAGAAAGAAGATGGAGGCTTAGTGAACGAATCGCTGTTATGATACGCAGAATGGAAAAATACTTGTAATTAAAATTCTAGTGGATAATTTTTTCTACTTTTTTTGTACAGTGAGTAAGAATATAACGCTGAATAAGTATATAATATTGTTTTTATAAAAAAAAATTTTTTTCATACGGCCGCTAAACAGCATAAGCATCAAATTTTTATATTCATTTATAACTTGCAGTTTTATTTACTTAATCATTTAACTATTTACTTAATTATTTAACTACTTACTAATTATTTATTTGAAACGCCATTAATTATGATAACGGCTAAAAGTGAAAGCGAACCAATCATACCTTTGTGAATAGGAACTGGAGCTGTGTCTGGATCTTGGTTTATGTTCTTTGGAATCCATTACCCAGCCAACATGGCTCTCAATTGGAGGATTACTGCTATATTTGGTCTTTTGTTTCCGAGGAGTCTACAACGGAGGGAACAACAACAAAATGAAAACATTCATTTCATACAAAAATTGCTTATAATTATTAAATTATCTTTTCTTTCAATAAAGAAATTTACATTTCTGTAATTCAATTTTCGAGTTTGCAAATTCATTTTCATTTCACTTAAAAAGATAAAAATGGGATAAACCATACCTGAGGATCTGGAGGTCGACTGGAATCTTTGACAACGGGATAAAAGCGTGGTTTATCATTTAGAACGCATTTTGGTGTACGAGGACATTCTCGACGTCCTGGTGTATCAGGTACATATGTGGGCAAAGATCGTGATAATTCTGTTTGTGGTTGGAAAAGGGGTGGTGAAGGGGAACGCATTTCTGAAATTGAATTTTTTTGATCAGATTAAATATCAAAATTAATTTGATAAGAGAATTTTTAGCAAGAGAGTCAGCTAAACAAAGATACACTTAATAACAAAAACGTGGATTTTGTAGGTCACAACAATTACAGCATATACAAAAACGTTCTCAAAACTGAAAAGAAAATTAAAGCTACGTAAAATTTCACACTCATTACTTACATCAGACTTGTCTGAGAACGTGTAATGGAATTTTCTAATTATGATTACGTTGCAGGATATGACGTCATGGGAGGAAGTATGTGGCAGAGAAGCAAGATTGATTCTGCCTTTTGAGCTGACAACGTCAAAGTGAGCAGACATCTTTTTGAGCTGACAATGTCAAAGTGAGCAGACATCTTTTTGAGCTGACAATGGCAAAGTGAGCAGACATCTTTTTGAGCTGACAATGTCAAAGTGAGCAGACATCTTTTTGAGCTGACAATGGCAAAGTGAGCAGACATCTTTTTGAGCTGACAATGGCAAAGTGAGCAGACATCTTTTTGAGCTGACAATGGCAAAGTGAGCAGACATCTTTTTGAGCTGACAATGTCAAAGTGAGCAGACATCTTTTTGAGCTGACAATGTCAAAGTGAGCAGACATCTTTTTGAGCTGACAATGGCAAAGTGAGCAGACATCTTTTTGAGCTGACAATGGCAAAGTGAGCAGACATCTTTTTGAGCTGACAATGGCAAAGTGAGCAGACATCTTTTTGAGCTGACAATGGCAAAGTGAGCAGACATCTTTTTGAGCTGACAATGTCAAAGTGAGCAGACATCTTTTTGAGCTGTGCATGTAATTGAGAAGCAAGGGTTGTGCCATCCCCAACCACACCTCTCCTTAATCGACACTGCTCGATTCCAGTGGTAAGAAGAAGTTAAGGATGACTGGAAACAATGCAGAGATGAGCGAAGACCACATACAGCACCTGGTTTTACCAAATGGCAACCGATTTAGTACTGACCTGGCTCAACTTTCGTGATCGAATGGAAACCAATGTGTCAACGTGATTATGCTGTATATTTTCAAATATTAGATTAAAAAGTTTTTGTTTTTTTTAAATCCAATTTTAAATGGAGAAATCACTTTCACAGTACATAGATGGACACTTTAACCATAAAACCATGGTTTTCTGGTTTGATTTGTACATTGTAAATTGCAAATTTTTACGAATTTGCAATTTCAAAATGAAGACTTAATTTGATAATGCTATTCTTTTTCATACAACAAACAATAGTAAGAACTCCATCTCTAATCATCACGCAAAGTTATAAAAATAAGTGGAATAATTTATAATTTAAAATACTTACCATTTGATGGCGGTGGTGGTGGCGGTGGTATTTCCTGAAAGTACAAGTTTGGCCCACCTGGTACACGGCTTTCAAATTCCTCTTTGGTTATCAGGTTAAGGGTTTTGTATTCCTGGAACTCGTTCTGTAAAATAAGATGGGTTAGTTCATGAAGTTTATACATTTTAGCTAAACACCCTACATTGTCTCCATAGTAAAAATACGAAACTAAGGGGATTGAGCGAACATTGGTTAGAGAGTAGAATTTCCTTCCTTCCAAAACCCAATTAGAAGACACAAATGTTGGAAATTAAATTTATTTTCACAAGAAAATGTAATATTTTTGGCCCTTTTCACAATTGCTAATCCAAAACCAACAAGATCATCCATTGGATTCAAAGTTTAACTTGATTTGGGGGCAGAAGATTATTTTTTTTAATCAATAGAGAAAATAGAAACAAATGTCATGACACGGTCGTCTCATACTCACTATTTAGACACACACACACATATATATGTGCACAAATTAGATTTACATCCAAGATGCCTACTTCTTGTAACTATCACCAGAAATGTGCTACGCCAGCTCCGATCATTTTGTACCACAGCATTTTATGGCTTGAAATTTAGTCGAATTAGTCAAGGATTAGATTCAGATTTCTTTATTTTAATATAAAAAAATAAAATGTGCTTAATTGTTGAATCAATGCTGAAACATGTAAGTCGCTAAAGTAGACAAAATGGTCTTTTGCTTGGCACAGAGTGAAGATCTGTTCAGCACACGTGCAGCCAGGATGAAAGTTGCACTGGTTTCGTCTTGTTTGGGTCATGCTGGTTTTAAAAGAAGAAAACTGGATTGCTCAAATCCTGGTAGAGGTGACATTCAGACAATCTATTTATTGAAGATGGGGGGGGGGGTATAAAGCTCGGGTGCTGCTTTTCAACTTTTACATAAACTCATAAACTTCATCTATAGTTGGTGGGTTGATCATACCTTCATATTTGATCTTTGTTTATCGCTCACCCGCTGGTAATGTCTATTTGTGGTTTCTCATGTTTTTTACCAATGAGATTTTTCTCAAAACCTGTTTAATATCTGATGCTAGAGAGTTGGTGTTATTGCCTAGTGTAAATCAATGAGATAAAAAAATATTACGTACTTATGTGTTCATCAAATTAAGACCATATAAGTAAAAAAAAAAAATTAAGACCATATAAGTAAAAAAAAAAAAAATTAAAGACCATATAAGTAAAAAAAAAAAAAAATTAAAGACCATATAAGTAAAAAAAAAAAATAAATAAAAGACCATATAAGTAAAAAAAAAAAAAAATTAAGACCATATAAGTAAAAAAAAAAAAATTAAGACCATATAAGTAAAAAAAAAAATTAAGACCATATAAGTAAAAAAAAAAAAATTAAGACCATATAAGTAAAAACTACAAAATGTATTTTTTAAAAGAATAAATGGAAACCATGGTATTTTATAGTAAAAAAAAAAAAAAAAAAAAGTTAATTTAAAAGATTACAAAAAATGAGACTTACCAATAAAATATTATCCCAGCATAACTGCTCATAGTAACGAAGCCCATCATTGATCATATGGTAGCATTCGGTGTTAACCTTGACACGAGATGTTGCCTCATTGGTACGATCACCCCCAGGATGTTTACGGAGAGCAGGAGGTGTCTGCGTGACTATCAAGATTTTATTGATGTCACACTCATCTATTTCATCTGCTAATTCATCATCGTCTGACCTTTAAGTAGAAAATAATTTTTGCAATTAAGCAACTTGTTTTTTTTAACTGAAACGGTACAATTTCAAAACGCTATAAGTCATTTTTGTGGCATACAAAATATTCATGAAATAGAAAGTTATAAGAATAGGCTATTACAAACTATAAACTTGCAAACACTAAGCTTGTAACTTTCAGAAACTTATTTCGTCTTGTGTGGAGTTAAACTCAGTGGCCATTAAAATAGAATTTGATCAAACTTTGAGAATCTGTAAGAGAAACAGAGTCCAGCTCACTTAGACCTGAAGACAACCCAAATCATACTATGATAGAAACTATGAAAATAGAGTTTACATTGAAGTTGTGGTCTAAGAAAGTTTTAATTTCATGTAGTTAAGCTCCCTTAAAATTATTGAAATTTGATCAAAGTTTGAGAATCTGTATCTTTCTATATTATTTATCTTTGATTTAAATTAGTAAAACCAAAAAAAAGTCAGTGGGGTTTCATGATCCTTGACAAGAAAAATATAACTATTAGGACATTATGCATAAGTAGGCGATTATATCTACCAAATTTTACATACCTAAATCTAATAGACTAAAAATAGTCACAAGCGGTGTACCTACAAGAATTGCTCGTTGCCAGTGAATCAATTCATATTCTAACTGCAAAGGACCATTTTATGGTACAATAGTCTGGATTCAAAATGGCTGACATTCTGAAAGAAAATGCCAGGTAACTTTGACAAACGTTCTGTAGTTTCATTGAAAGTCATTTATTTATTTAGGTTAGACACAAGGTCAGATGTTGAAAAATCAGTGCAATAGAATTAGCACACTACGGCCTATAAAAAATGCCCAAGTAGCCCCGTCGGTATTCCTCGGTAGAAATGCCTCAGGCGATTAGCGATAACTAACCTTTTCTCATAGAGAAGGTAAAGCCTAGGAGGATGAACCTATTAGGACTGAACAGGACCACACCTCAACCCGATAGCAACAAAGCCACTGTTGGACTGATTGTCGACAACGTATCCAGACGTGTCTGAAATAAGTTGAAGCAACTTATGAAAGTCACGTCTGAAATAAGTTGAAGCAACTTATGAAAGTCACGTCTGAAATAAGTTGAAGCAACTTATGAAAGTCACGTCTGAAATAAGTTGAAGCAACTTATGAAAGTCACGTCTGAAATAAGTTGAAGCAACTTATGAAAGTCACGTCTGAAATAAGTTGAAGCAACTTATGAAAGTCACGTCTGAAATAAGTTGAAGCAACTTATGAAAGTCACGTCTGAAATAAGTTGAAGCAACTTATGAAAGTCACGTCTGAAATAAGTTGAAGCAACTTATGAAAGTCACGTCTGAAATAAGTTGAAGCAACTTATGAAAGTCACGTCTGAAATAAGTTGAAGCAACTTATGAAAGTCACGTCTGAAATAAGTTGAAGCAACTTATGAAAGTCACGTCTGAAATAAGTTGAAGCAACTTATGAAAGTCACGTCTGAAATAAGTTGAAGCAACTTATGAAAGTCCCCTATGACCGATTTTGGACATCCTCATTCTTGAGTACGAAATCTAAGCCATTTTAAGAAGACTGAAAAATGACTGGTAGCAATCGAGTAAATCATCTATAAAAATCTCACATTTTCAATAAACAAATTAAAGATACGTAAATAATAAAGAATGCTGACCATTCACTGAAGCAATTCCTTCGGCCAACCTCCAAATGTTCCAACTCTTCATCTAACATAAAATTCAATTCTTCCGGTTCATCCATCTTCTCATCCTGACTGCCCTGAAATAAAAATTGACAAAAGAATTACAAAATTTTCATTTTATAGTATTTTTGAAGACAATATACCATCATAGATTTGGTAAGCAAAATATATTAAAAAAAAATTATTTTTTTACTTTCCCTTTAGAAATACATGGGTTGGTAATAAAATCAAAGAAAAGTTTTAATTTTGAAGAGGGAGGGGGGGGGGGGCTGGTTATGGCGTTTTCTTCAGACAAACAAAAAAACTGCAAATTTTGCAGGTGACACAAAAAAAATATAGAAACAATTGTAATATCACTATTTCCCCCCTTTTTACCATGATTCAAATAAATTTATGACATGTAAGGTATTTGAGGACGGATTATTTTAACTATAACAGTAATATTATTTGACTTCACTTCATATTTTCTATATTTCAGAATTATCAAGACGCTAAACTATAGCAATTTAGAAATAGAACATTAATAAAAGTTGTTTGATCTTTTGTCGTAAAAGTTCACAAAGAGTTAAAGCTTAAAGATGGAAAGCTACCAGCATCATTGAAAGATAAGAGAAACATTCTAGACACGGATAGCATTAGGACACTTGAATTTATTCAGCAAGTACAGCACACCATTGGTGGTAATCCTAATGGACCCATGATGTTGATTGCAAAAGAAGAACACTGGGTGTCAGAAGGAACGATCTGAAATGTTGCCCAAACAGATGAGTCTTGTGTGATGAGTGAAGTTCATTTTAGTTGAGAAAAAAAAAAAAAAACCTTCCTTAATCAGAGCTAATAGACTGAAACACCAGAGAAAGGTGTCATTTGGTTATATTCACATGGGATTATTTGTCCTTTTTTTGCATCAAGATTAGAAAGTAAACAGACGAAATAAAAAATTAAAAAAAAAAACATGATTATGTGCACATGTTTTGGAAGTTTTCAGAGTTTTATCGAATTGTCATGGTTTGATTTGGTTGTCAGCAATGAAGGAAATGATATTCTTCCTCACTTCTTTTCATAAACTCGTACAGTAAACACAGTGTAAAGAGTGGTTAAGCCATAAATCGATAATGAAGGAAACTGAAGATCTGATGTTTCAACAAAACATCCCTACACCGCATAGTTCACAAATGTTTTAGACTAAAATGCAGAGATCATAGTTGAGAAAAAGGTCAATGAGTATCTCGATAATATTAAATCTTTAAGTCTTCATAGCTCAAGTAATGTCTAATCTAAATAAGGACCAACCGATCCTAGGATATAGGCAATTCATATCTCAAAAGCAGTTATCAGAATTGAAGACATTGACAAGTAAAATGACAAAATTTATTCTCATCATTAAAAACATTTCATTAAAAAGACATCTGTTACCTAGTCATTTATGTGTATGTAAGTCTTCAAATGTGTTACGCACTGTGTGTGTGTGTGTGTGTGTGATACATATAAACTACGCCTTTTATTCCGTATGGATAAAATAATTTTATTCAAATAGAACCAAAAAAAAGAAAACTCATTATGTAAATATCGTACTTCTAAAGAAACAGAGACCATATTTTAAAAGGTAATTAAACATTTTCAAACTGTTTAATGTTTTGCCATATTTTAATTTTTTTGTTTAACATATGCCAGAATATAAAACAGACGTTAAACCGAATATTATGATGGTGATACAGAAGGGGATTGGGGGGACCTTTCATTACTTAATTTCAAATCAGACAGCAAAAAGTTGTATTTTTTAGCAATAAAATTGACAAGTTGAAAAACTTCATTGATTAAAAAAAACACTTATAAACCTTGTAATTCAAAAATCTTACAGAAAAAATTTAAAATACAATTTTAAGTTAAAATACAATTTTAATTCTAAGGGTTAAGCTTATCCTATTCATCAAAGGCGCACGGTCTATGTTGCATGTTATAAAAAAATGTAAGAGATTGTTGTCCCATTTCAGAAAAGAGGGAGTCAGTCGAAAAGAGCCGAGAAAAATGCACTAAAAGAAACGATTTCGTCAGGGCAGTCAGCAGACACTTCTAAAATAAAAGCTAAATATGAAGGTTTACAAAATTGGCTTTCACATAATCTGTCAACAGAGTATGTCCCCCCCCCCCCATCCAAACATGAGGAACTGCAACATTTTGTAGGAGAGCATCATCCACCTCTCCTAGAGATATGGAACATACCAGTCAGTGCATCATCAAAATTGTTGGAACAGAAAACCTTAAACTGTCCGGAGAAAATAAACGGTTCAAATGAGAATATTCATGTGGTCCAGCCACATGTGAATGTAAAAAAAATGGCGTTATGCTTCTACCAAACCCACGTAACACTGCAGAGTTGATGACATAACAGCATAGTCATGTAATAAAGGAAGATTGTTTTACCATATTGTGTGATATATCGATGAATCTTAATAAAAACAGTTAAAACAATTATCAGTCAAACTTTAACAGATTCATAAAAAAAAACCAAAAAAAAAACCCGGAGCTTGTGTGTGATCGTCCTTCACCATAAGCCCAACCGTGTAGAAATGGTTAACAAAAATGACAATTCCACAACGTAAAATAATTCTCAAGTCGTTGTTCATTCTAATAACCAAAATCAGAAGAAAAAATACAGACATAACCACATCCTTTTTGGGGGGGGGGGGGGGGGGGGGGTACTCCGCCGTTTACTGTCTCCTTTGGGGGTTTGTGTTGTATATTTTCATTCCTCATAATACATTCCTCCTGAGCATTACCTTATCTTTGGATTCTCACAATATCATCGTCCTAGGATGATTTTCTTCTTTTTTTTTTTTTTTTAAGGTCGGTAGTATTCTGTTTCATATCATCCTCCCAGACATTAACTTCTCTTTTGGGGAAAGGGGGTGGTGTTCGTTTGTCATAATATAATCCTCTTTAGTCATTACCTCTTCCTGTGAGGGGGGGGTGCTCAATATATGCAGTTTTACTCATTATAATATCATGCTCCTGACCTAGCAAAAATCTGCTAAAACACTGAATCTTATCTTGTTTGTTACCGTGCACAGTGGATGACCTCCATGAATTCAGGGCGGATTAATAGCCTTGGATACGTGTGCAGTGAAGACACGCCAAACAATGATGGCAGATTCTTAGAGTGTGCATCAAATGGTCAGTTATGCTCGACTGGCTGCACATTTGATTTCTTGCATGTGCTGATTTAGTTGTATATTGTTTTTCACAAAGTTATAACATTTCACTTCTAACTTCATAGCAGCACATACTTCATGTCACATTAATGAAATTACACTCATAGAATTATTAATTTAAAACATTTTAAAACTATAATAATTAAAACTTTTGGGACTTTTTTTTTTTTAATGCAATTATTAAGTTCTCACAAGGATTCTTTTATTGCATTTTTTCTTTTTCATTAACCTGTAATCATTGTTTTCAATGACTTTATACCATCATCATTGTTTTCAATGACTTTATACCATCATCATTGTTTTCAATGACTTTATACCATCATCATTGTTTTCAATGACTTTATAACATCACATACAGAAGTCTCTTGAGGAAAAATATCAGATTTGTAGAGTGTTCAATGCAATTTTTGTACAATTTATTCATATAAACAAAATATAGTAATTCTGAGATTTCGTTTTTCACTCCGGCCCGCCATCTCCTTCCAAAAGTCTCATCTGAAAAGGTTGCCGCCCCTGATTTAGATAGATATAACGCTGAGTGATTATTTAGATAGATGCTAGATCTAATTTCAACCAATTTTTGTCCTGTTTACAGAATTTATAGCTACTCTGCTCAATCAGACATGGTTTCAAAATTGAAATTTGTGTGTGAATTGTAATTCACCATTTCAGTGCATCATTAGATTTCATGGTTATTCTGAAAGATGTGAAAATATCAAACAAAAAATAAAATTGATTCTAATATTTTCACATCCGTTATAGTGGTCAGATTCTTGCTCTCTAAATTGATTGAATGTGAAAAATTTAATTTGGTAAAAAAAATTGTGTAAATAAATATTTGATTGAATGTGAAAAATTTAATTTGGTAAAAAAAATGTGTAAATAAATATTTGATTGAATGCGAAAAATTTAATTTGGTAAAAAATTTTTTTATAAGAATTAAACAAAAAACACAGGTAGGATGAGTGCGAGTTGGCAATGTTTAGTTCGAAAATCATTTAGGGTATATTTGTTTATCGCAGCATAAGTTGTTTTTTTTTCAAAGCCGTGGAGTAAATTCCCTATCTGCAGCAAAAGGGGTCATCTATTATTCGAGTTGCAGTGTTTTATAATCCTACCATTACTGATGAAGATTTGTTTTTCTTTTTAAGATTACAAAAAGCCGCCTACCTTATTCTTTTTATCTTTTGATGATGCAGATTTCCTTCTGCTCCGAACTTCAACCCATTCAGACTGAAGGTCAGGAGCACTAAAAGAAACTGAAGGGGGGATGGTCAACAGGTTAGACGAGACGTCTTCATCATTCGACTTCACCGAGGTTGCTGCATTTTGATTGAAATCAGTGTTTTCTTCATTTTCCGCTTCCGCAAGAGGATTGAAAGGCTCTTCAGGCTCTAAAAAAAGGATAACATTTAAATCAGTAAATATATTTTACTGCGTCAAATATCAGAAATGTTAAACAAAAAAGCTTTACTGACGCTTTCAAAGCTTTGTTTTGAGTTAATCATCATCATCAACATCAATCAGTTTATTTGTTGAATCAGGCCACAATTAATCCTCTGACGAGGGTGAGGCCTGATTGTCTAGTCTCGATCTAAGTCTTGCCTTCCATTTTTGTCTTTGGTGAGGCTCGACGGAATCCATACCGATAGCTTTCCTATCACGTTTGACCACGTCCTCCTCAGACTATTTAAATGTCTGTTTGCCATCTTGTTTAAATCAATAATCTCATGTCGACTTTTAAAAATAAATTAAACATTTTTTCAGAATATACAGATCCAATCCTAACTATTTCAGACAGAAAAAAAAATTCCAGTAAATTTGTTTTCACAATGATTTCTGAATTCATTCAGCTTAAAAGGATTTACTATTATTTTTAACATAATTGTGGGAAAAACCGCATCAAAACAATGACAAACTGTCAAATGAGATTGGATGCCAATAAAAGTAATTTTTTGCCCAAAAAATGTCATGAAGGATTAAGAAAAAAAAAAAAAAAAAAAAGGGCGACTTTTGGCGGCTGAAAATCAGGTGAGAATAATTCACGAGATTATTGAGAAAAACCTAAAGAAATGAATGAACATTTCTAATACGGATTAACTATCAAAGAAATTTTGAACATGTTTTAACATGAATAAAAAATTTTAAAAATTGGTTTGTCGTTTGTTGGATTTTACCCGTTTTCTTATGTCATTTAATGCCGATACTACTACAGGTTTTATATCAAAATTGCTTGTATTGATTTACTCCTCTCCAGGAGTTAGGCACAAGGCCAGTTTTTATCTAACTCCCACAAGTAAGATGTGACCCAAGGTCGGGTCGGGAAAGTGGGGTTTAAAAATTGCATGGGCAGCCCCGTCGGCATTCCCCGGTAGGGGCGCCTCAGGCAGTAACCAATAAACTTACTCCTCCCCAAAGAGGGGAGGCGAAGCTTGGGAGGGTGGACCTCCTAAAACTGCACAAGACAGCCCATAGACAGGCGTAAATCAAGCCCCAAAGGGCAAGACAATACCAGTCTATCGGGTGCAGTATCCATCGGAACAGATACTACACTTTGATCTTAGCCAAAAGGAACACATAGAAGAGGTCCTCCACCCAGGTATTATCACCCCCAGGCCAGAGTGGACATGGGAGCAATGGCAACTAAGTGATGACTATTTCTAAAATTTAGTTTCACAACTGATTGTGATATGCAGGACAAAAGAATTTGGAAATGTGATGAGATTTAACAAGTTTTTACTAATGAATCAGCACTTATCAAGGTCAAAAGCCACTTGAGGATAAAATGGGTTAAGGAGATTGTCAATTTAATGATGAAGAATATTATTATGTGATCTAAAAATCATTGCATTCACACTTTGTTATTATGCTTTTAAATTAAAAGAAAAAAAAGGTAGAATCTTGATATATCAATGAATCCATCCACTACGACTGTCCACATTTTAAATCAGAGTTGAATATGGTTTAATTTTTGTAAGAGAAACTTTTTTTTCACATTAGTAAAGACAGCTGTTATAAACCGAGATCTCATCAGACAGTTTCCCTTCCCCTTTTTTTATTTTCTCCCCTCACTACCACCCATTTCACTCAACGAATTTATTTCTTATTATTTTATTTCTTTTCTTTTTATTCCATTTTATATTTTGATTCTTAACGGTCCCAATTCTAAACACGTGACTTTCCAAATTTTAATTCCTTTTCTCCCCAAATATGACCTAAGGTTAAGATCGGATTTTAACTGCCTGACGAGATCTCAGTTTATAACAGTTGTTGATCGATAACATCGACATGCCAGTGTTGCAGATAGTGTACATGTGTGTAAATAATAATCACACACACACATATATATATATATATATATATATATATATATATACATATATATATATATATATATATATATATACATATATATATATATATATACATACACGTATATAGACAATTTTAGTGGCCGACACAGAATTATAATTTTCTTTCCTTAATAACAGCTCTTTTGATAAGGATTTCAATTTTTTTTCTTTCTTTTATATACAGATTTACCAATTATGCTATGAAGAATGGATTGGGAAGTTTCAAATGAGATTTTTAAAAAGAATCTGAATTTTCTGGAAGTTATAGTGGAAAAAAATTTTTTAAACTTAAAATGAGATATGGATTTATTCTGCTTCATTTAAAAAATTTTTTAACCAACTAAAATGACCATGGCAGCACAAATAAGCACACAATCGAAAAAACCAAAAAACCTTTGCTATGCAAAATTCCCAACTTACTTCTCTCAGGTAACGCGTATGCTTGACCAGGAATAAATTCTGGTACGTCTGGATGTAGATTGCTTTTACTTGATGCATTATGTAGCGATACGGGCCACATGGTTGGATTTTCTTTTGGCCTCAAAAAAGCTGAATCTTCAGATAATTCAATTTTATCACTATTTTGTACAGCCTGAAAAGAAATTGGATATGGAAATGTTAAAGTTGAGAAATTTAAAATAACACTATTATAAAATAGGCTTGATGCAGAAAAAACGGTATTAATTAAAAACAAATTAAACTAAGTCAGAGGTGCACAGAACCGAGTTTGTCATAAACACCAACAGATGAAAACTCCTTGTCTGAATGTACCAGCAAGACACTAATCTGGGTTCACGACACAACACCATCCTTTCACGTAGCAATACACATAAAAAAAATTTTAATTGCTTAAAATATCTCAATAATGGCATATATAGAAAGAACTTGATGATCTAAGAAAGAATTTTTTAAAATTTTTTAAATCTGACTAAAAATAAGGAAGTTATGACTATTTTTGTGCCTCACACAATTGGATATTTTCCCCTCTTTAAGACCATATGCGTTTCGTCACATTTTTTACACTAATTTTTCAGTAAAAATGTTATATCTTTGTTAAAACACGAGATTAAACAATGAAATTTACCATATAAGTGTATTTTTGTACAAGGAATCAGAATATGTCACTGAAAATCTCCAGAAATTAATGGTTTCCAAGTAATCTGCACTAAGTGCACATAAATATGCTGCAATACCTTAAAAATACCATGAATCCATTAAAAGAAAGAAGTTAGAAAACTCAAAGTTGAATTGTAATACATTTTATGTACAAGAAACTAAAATCTAATACTAGGACTGTTTAAAAATGAATATATTGCAAGATTTCTTTAGCATTATTGTAGATTTACACCTTCTGCTAACTCACCCCCTTACCTCCCCAAAATATGAGATTCTACTTTTTTTATTTAGGCAATTACATGTTAATACCCTGAAAAACTTGGCAGAAAGAAAGAAACAAATACAATTATTTTAGAATTTAAAGTGGGGATCAGTTTCACATAAAATAATCCATTTCAAGGCCATTCTAGCGTTTTAGGACAGTTAATTATTTTTTCTATGGGAGATAAATCCTGTGCGTTTTTCTTGTTTTGTTTTTTTTTCTTTTTTTTTAGACGATTATGAGGGTCTTTGTGGGAGGAGGGGGGCTTACCACTTGAACTTCAGGTTAGTGGTAGGGCTAGAGGCAATTAAGTGTGAACACCCTGAAAACTTAGCAGAAAGAAAAAAAAACAATTCATTTAGAATTTTGAGTGGGGGATTAGTTTCACATATGTAGAATAATTCACCATTTCCGGGCCATTCTAGCGTTTTAGGGCATTAATCAATTTTTTTCTATGGCAAATAAATCCTGTGCGTTTTTTTTATGGGCGTCTGCTTTTTTAATTTTTTTTTTTTTTTTTTTTAGACGATTGTGTGGTTTTAATGGGCTTTTTTGTAGGATTAGGGCTTCCTACTCGGACTTAGGGTTAGTGATAAGGTTAAGGAAGGGGTTTTGTTTTGGATGGAGGTTGCCATTCGGACTTAGTGTTAGGGTTAAGGGAGTTTTTTAGGAGTGGCTTGCCACTCATATTTAAGGTTAATGGTACGATACGTTCAAGATGGCATTTTTAGGAGGTGGGCTTGTTAGTCGTACCTAGAGTTAATGGTAGAGTAATTATTTATTTTATAAATTTCACTAAAAGGCAAGAATGGTCGGGAAATCAGAGATCATTTTACATTAAATTTATATGCGAAACTGATCCCCCACTCTAAATTCTAAACTATTTTTTGTTGTTTTGATTTTTTTTTCGCCAAGACTTTAAGACATAATCGCCTAAAAAAGTAGAATCTTAATTTTTTTTTTTAAATTGGCGACTAGAAAGTCATTACTACTAGAAGTTCGAAAGTTGAGTGAAAACCAGTATTTTTTATAAAAGAACCAAATAGGATTAACTTTTTTAAGCACAAAAAGTATTTTTATCTTATTTTTAAAGAAGTTTATAAACGAATTTTACAAAGCTTTACAAGACGCTGCTGCTGATTGATTGTTATATCAGCAATACTAGCAGCCATTGTTGACTTTCGCTCAAAAAAAGGACAATATTTTTTAGGATAAGATAATTTAAAATTACTATTACCGAAAGACAAAACAACGCACAATTATAATTTTAATGCATAAAAAAAGATGAAAGATTAATTTATTTACTAGTTGGGTACGAAAAATGTAACAACATTTTCTATATTCATATTTTAAAATGTTTAAAATTTGTTCTAGAATAAAAATAAACAAAAATCGCCTCGTGTTTATAGCAGTAATTGCTGCTACTACAATCAGTTTTTCAAACTATAAATCGAAAACGCTTTTTTTTTCCGGATAGGGTAATGGAATATTATTACTACCAAAAGAGAACACATATATACAATTATAATTTTAATGCATAAAAAAGTAAAATGATTGATTTACTTACT
Organism: Sepiola atlantica; assembly: GCA_963556195.1. Classification (NCBI taxonomy): domain Eukaryota; kingdom Metazoa; phylum Mollusca; class Cephalopoda; order Sepiida; family Sepiolidae; genus Sepiola; species Sepiola atlantica. Next base: position 2,292,303 of record OY744521.1, read on the forward strand.
AATTGGGCGACGGAAATGTATTTTTCAAAAATGTTCAACCGACGTCGAGTTGAAGTCTTATTTTTAAAATTTCGAAAAAATTTATGAGCCGAATTACTTCATACACTAACAAACATTAAAAGTGATGTTTCTCCTGACTAGTTTCCAAATCTCAGGACGAAATTCCACACACAGCAATGGTACGAGACTTTTAAACGAAGGGGGGGGGGGGGGGGGTCAAAGAAAAAAGTGACGTAAATTGCTGAAAATAGCATTAACATTTTTTTGCCTGTATTTGCTCAAAACTCTTAAAAATATATAATGTATATTATTATTCATGAATGCACCTGAAAGGATATTCATTTCCTAACAAAATGATGGTATTTTGAGCACTTAAAGTGATTTAGTTTTTAAGATATGACTGTTTTAATAGAACTACCCTCAAATCTGTAATTATCCAAACAGTTTTCTGGTCGATGTGTATTGCTATTTCACGACACTTACAAGATAAAGATGGAGAGATGTGCCCTTTCTCACTTAGACTATTGATTGATTAAAGCACTGTCTATCCACAATACCATTCTACCGTTTTATACAACTTTATAAAAAGTTGTCGGTACTGTTATAGATGACGCACCGGATTTCCGTGACTTCGCGTTGACAACGATCGGGCATGTCGTGGAAACGCCCGAGCGCTGACGGAATATCATGTTTTCTTTTATCTTATAAAAACAGTGACAAAATTTTCGACAATTATAATTCGCCGCTAATCGCGCCATAACACATCTGTTACATCGGCTGCATCTTATGCTACAGGACTATCAAATTATATAAACGTCCACCATTGAACTGACCGTATTCTTTGAACAAATGATTTCAATGGTAAATATTAGTCCCCCCCCCCCACATCGAGTCATTTGTTTACAGGTTTCAGACTGTTTTCCTCATCTTAGTTATTGCCATTTACACAACTTTCAAGCTGAAACGTGAAGATGGTAGAACTCAAATAAAAAACAACACCGCATCGAAGAAAAGTTGTCAATTCTTCCCCAATTCTTCTGTTTATTTAATACATGTTTGATTGCACAGAAGTGAAAATCATGTTTGTTTTTTTGATCCAATTCTTCGAGTTGGCGGACCAATGATCTAATGTTATGCTCCAGTGTGAATAAGAACTCGTCATATTTGAAAACATTTTTTAGGCAATGGGAGAATGTGTCTCTACAAATAATACATATAGTAGCATGACAAGAACACGCATCTCTCGTCGCCTAACATGTCATCTTTCCTCCCAACTCCATATAATCGCACACATATAAAAAGAAAAAAAAAGACTTCCGAAATATATTAACAAAAAACACTCAACCTCGCTGTCTCAAATCGTAACCTTGTATAAAAGAAAAAATGCTGCCCAAATATACAAATCTTTTTTATATAAAGTTAGGTATGTGCATATGTACAGGATTTACCCCTAAACTAATTAACTGATCATTATTAAACACAGCTGCTAGGTACGAGGGGCTAATTTAGTTTAATGCAGAGGGGGGTAAAAAGGGTGTGGAAGCCGTTCAGGAAAATTCAGATATCACCTCTGATTTGTGAAATTTTAACAATAGCTATTAGACATCAATTAATATTTCACAAATTTCAGTTTCTTTGAATTATTTTAACGGGTTTTTGGCATAATATAGGCACAGCTCCTCATTTGAAAATTCAAGTATTTCAGATTTTAATTAAATTTTAGCCATAAAAAATGAAAATAATATAAAATAGACTACATTTATACAAACACACACACACATATCTTGATATATATATATAGAGAGAGAGAGAGATATGTTGTTTTTCCCATAACGTCCGGGGACGTCCTCAGGGAGTCAGGAGATCTGTCCTAACTTTTCTGCGGGTATGATGGAACCTGGTAGTGCCCATATCCTCTCCAGGCCACATGTAGCACTTGGTGTTCCCAAATGGTCACCCATTTAGTACTAGCCAGGCTCAAAGTTGCTTAACTTCAGTGATCTAACGGGAACCGGTGTGTCAATGTGATTATGTCATATATATATATATATGTTAGAAATAATGAGTAACTTGACTAATCATTTCGACCATAACCACCTCACGTTCAAAGCAGACCTCGGGCCTCCAATATCTACGAGCTTTTGCTGCCAGAATCGAGTGGATTCAATAAAGCTTTAACTCATTCAAGCCTGGCGTGAGTGATACTGGATTTTAACATTGTTGAGAGCCAGTTTAAGCCACACTTTACTAACACTAAATTAATAACAATTAACTATGTAAAACTTACAGTCGATCTTAATGATTTCAAAATTACCGAAAAGACCGCTTTTCTTAATATTGCCAAATTAGTAAGGCATAAGTTAGTATTAAAAAAAAAAAAAAAAAAAAAACACTAAACTTTAAGGACAAAAATATTAAATATTTTAACAGAATGGAGCTAAAGAAATACTTACTTCCAGAATAAATGGCACGTCAACGTGTGATAATCGTCTAAATGTAGCAATTAGAGATATACTGATCCATCCATCTTCATCCATATTTCGGCGTATATAGAAGTCTCGCGTGAGGTTATCAACAGAAAAGTAATATTCTCTGCAACAAAACATTTTTGATTATTTTTTTTAAACCGGAAAATAAAAAGCAAAAATTGAAATTTTAATAGTGACGGCTCGATTAGCTCCATCATATTTGAAAACAATTATTTTAAGAATAAGTTCAGATTTTAGTTTATTGGTAAATAGTGTTCACATATAAGTGCAACCGTTTGTTTTACAGTTAAATTAAGGGAATTTCTCAAAAAAAATAATTTCATGTTCAAAATTATTTTTTATAACCTGAACATCTGGTTATTTATAATAAAAAGCTGTAACGAGTCTTCGAGTGGGGAGTCGACTTTTATTTTGTTTCACTTTAACTTTTTATCAAAATTTCGGTACTTGTGCATATCAACCCTGACATTGAAATATTTAAAGAATGTATAAACTTTATTATGTACTTAAGTGTTAGCTGAAAATAAGATTGTGCAGAAAAAATTACGCAAATTCATCCAGTAGTTATTAAATTATAAGAAAAAGAAGAAAAAAATGATTTTACGTACATTTTGTAAACAATGGAGACCCCCAAACCCCGAAATCGTGAAAATATGAGTTATCGTCCTTGACCACTGGAAAATCTAAGATACAAAATGGTGGAAATATCTACCGAGTGATAAAATCGTTTTTTATTTATAATTAAATAAATACTGGATGAATTTGCATAATTTTTGGTGTACAGTCTTTTTTCATCTACCACGTAAGTACATAATAAAGTTTATACATTTCTTTAGCTATTTTATTTTTAAGAGCGGTCTTACATGTCAGGGTTGATATGCACAAGCACCGAAATTTCTTTAAAGAAAATATTTACATTAAGATATTAACCAAATGTCTAATAGCGATTAATTTTTAAGTTAGATATTTGGTTGATTTTTAAAATCAAATCCATTTAAGATTTTACAAAAAGAAACGAATTAAGAAAAAAAGAGGGAGGAGACAACTTACATTTGACTTTTCACAAAGTCTTTCAATTGAGGTTGAGCAACATCATATGATTGATAGGGAAAATACACGGTTCCATTTATGCAATGGGTCGGATCAAAATTAGAAAAAGAGTCATCCGAGAAACCTATAAATATATCAAGATAAAATGTACAAAAATTAAGTGAAAGGTTAAAAAAATATATTGAAATTTAAATATATAATCAAGTTTTTCTTTCAAAATAATAAATTAAGATAACCTACCTCGTCCACGTCCGCGTCCTCCAACACCACGACCACGTCCGCGACCTCTACGTCCACCACGGAAGGGTCTTTGACTTTCTTTGGGACTAGGTGGTGCCATACCATCTCGCCAGTTGTTAGATTCTGATCCTGGAAAATAATTTCCAACTGAAAGTTTTAATTTTCAGTGATTATTATAATTAAATAATTTTCAAAAAATAAAAAAATTTTAAATTGATAAAAATAATTCAGTTCAAGCTTAGTAATATTTTCAAAAAATAAAAAAATTTTAAATTGATAAAAATAATTCAGTTCAAGCTTAGTAATATTTTCAAAAAATAAAAAAATTTTAAATTGATAAAAATAATTCAGTTCAAGCTTAGTAATATTTTCAAAAAAAAAAAAAATTTTAAATTGATAAAAATAATTCAGTTCAAGCTTAGTAATATTTTCAAAAAATAAAAAAATTTTAAATTGATAAAAATAATTCAGTTCAAGCTTAGTAATATTTTCAAAAAAAAAAAAAAGCTTCATAGAATTTGGTATATTCTACTACTGTTCTCATCTTGGGTGTTTTTATCACAACGTTTCGGCTGATATAACCTCTGACCTTCTTCAGGTGTACTTTGTCGAACTCGGGGAATCTGGACGGAATTTCGAACAGAACCCTTTATTTAATCCACGGGGGTAGCATGCTCTCGTTCCATCTGCCATGACTGAGAAGAAGTCTTCAGTAATTCGCAATTCTTCGTATCGTCCGCACTGAGGATTGAACCTTCAAATTCCCGAGTTCAACAAAGTACACCTGAAGAAGGTCGGAGGTTACATCGGCCGAAACGTTGTGATAAAAACACCCAAGATGAGAACAGTAGTCCGAATATACCAAATTCTACGAATTATCAACCGTCATCGCAAAAATTCCGAAGCATAATAAAAAAAATCTTGATCAAGAAAATAAATCAAAGCTTTTGAAAAGAAAGTTAAATGGTTAATCGATCTTAACTAAAACCCTAACCAATTACCTTAACCAATTACCCTAACCAATTAGCGATGTAGAAGTGAAAGTACTAATATAGCAAACATTTATCATTTCTATGTTACAGTCATCTTTAAACGATAGATCAAAAAGGAGTGTGCTCAGGCCGGTAATGCACTACATTTGCAAGTTCATCATTAATATCATGAATACAAATCTTCTGAATCAATTTTCATGAGCGGGTGAAGTTCTCATCAAAATTAGTATACAAAAAGTTTAATTGCAAAAACACCACGAAAAAGAATTTTTTTTTTTTTTTTTTTTTTAAATAGATCAACTTTTGGAGTGAAAACTCAAATAGTCAAACTCCGGGTAACCCGGCACATTTTGATAAGTAGTTTGGGTTTTTGTAATTTTACATATTACATGGTACGATTATAAGTAAGGGTCACCGTATGTGTGACGTTTTTGTATGTGACCAACCATTCGGCTGCTTCATGAAACTTAATGTTGTTGCAATACATGATCGTTTTGTGCCAAGTAAAATGTTCAATGAAAAAAAGAAAACCTACAAAAACTTATCAAAATCTACAGAAATTCAAAGAGGCTTTATTTTCTCATAGAAATTGCAAAAGTTTTGGTCTGCAGAAATCTACCTGGAGCAATTAACAATCAACCATGAGTGAACAGTAAAGAAACATAAATGTTAAACTTGCATTAACCATTTCTTAATAGACGAACAAACGGATACAAAACAGGAAATTAATGTGACTAGTCATTTTAGGGTTACTTCTCAGTCTCGGTTGCCAAGAAAAACCTGTAACAAATAACAAGTAACAAGTATGGCATAGTGGGTCACTGCACTCAGCGACATGACCCTGGAGACTTGTATATATGAAAAAACAAACAAAAAAAAAAAAAAACGATTGATGTTGGGAGATTAAATGGTCCTCATACATAAATCGTGCATCTCAACTCGGAGGAAGGAAGAAAGGAGAATTGGTGAGTAAGAAATCAAATGTGGCTTCCTGGTAGCAGATTATGTGGCCGTACACATGAGAGAAAGTCCAAACAACAAAAATGAAAAGCCATCAAAATAAAGTGGATTTTCAAGAAACAAAGTTAATGTCCTTTTCTGTCTACAGCCAAGCAAACTGAGGTAGTAGAATGGCGCCATTCACAATGGCTATACCACAGCTCAGCAAACCAACGTTCTTTCCTTACAGTGACCGTTTTTGTGGTTAATTTTTTTCAACATTCATTTTCAAATTTTCACTTTGAACCACTAAAAAACATGGATGTCCAATGAATAACGAAATTCAAGTGAAAATATATCTGTTTACACGTTAAGAATCCATTTGAATTGGCTTCAAATGCATTAAAATTCATGATTCCATTTATATTCAAGTTAAAATAATTACTATACATAAAACACTAAATATTATAACTGAATTCTCAAATAATATAACAATGTCAAACACTGAAATTGAAATTGTTGACGCACCCTCAGATTTGTTTTAATTTACTGAAAAATTTATTTACCATAAAAAAAAAGGGTTACTGTTTATTTAGGACAGTTTGAAATTTGTAAAAAGGCAATTTGGTTTAAACAATCAATATAATTGCAACATTAACAATAGTTGGAAAAAAAAAATAAATAAATAAATAAAGCAAAATACCTTTAATGGTAAGCTCTGTTTTTTTGACTTTATCAACCATAGGTCTTCGAGGTACAGCCGACGCTGATATACCACCTCTACGGCCTTGGCTCCGACTACGGCGATTTCCTCGAACTTTCGGGTGTTCAATCTCCAGGGGAACCCATTTTTGGCGGGAACCTAAAATAAAACAAAATTTGACAGTTTATTTTAAAGTTTAAATCAAAATACAGAGTTCTGCCTTTTTCTTTTAGATGATGTGTGATTTTAAGAGGGGTTTTGTTACCACTCTGACCTCGGGTTAGTGGTATAGTTAAAGGAAGGTATTCTTTTAGCGACAGGGGCTTGCGACACTTGAACCTAGATAGAGTAAGTAATTATAAATTTTAAAAAAAAAAAACGTTTTAGCATGAAAAAATCTAAAATTAAGGGGGGGGGGGAATAAGTGTTAACTGTCTTAGAAGGCTAGAACGTCCCGGAAATGGGGGATCATTTTATGTAAATTTATATGCAAAACTGATTCACCACCAACACACTTAATTGGATTTTTTGTTGTTTTTCTTTCGTCAAGTTTTTTTTATAGGGTATTCACATGTAACCCCCAATTTTTTTTCCAATTGGCAGCTAGAAAGTCATTTCTGACTAGAAAGTTCAAAAGTTTAGTATTTCAGTTTAAAAAAAAAAAAAAAAAAAACATTTCTCGAAAGAGCCACTAAACTTTTTGATAGTCAATTTATTTGAAAAAGAGTTGAATGCCGAGAAAAAAGTTTTAAAATAAAATAGCATACAAATGTAGTTGGTTTAAATTTAATTATATCAGGTTGGAAAGAAAATAATGTCATTTTTGTTCAACAGATTTATTTCATCTGAAACATTCACATTAGGGCATTTTTAATCTTTACAATAATTTCCCTCGTTTTCTATGACTTCTGTCCAACGATCAACTAGCTTCTTGATGCCTTTTTCAAAAAATTTCTCGGATTTTTTTAGAGAAAAACAAATTTAGGTCATTTTTGAGTTGGTCGTCATTTTCATAAATTTTATTGTTTAAGTGATGCTGCAACAACCGGAAAAAATGGTAGTCGGATGGAGCAATTTCAGGTGAATAAGGCGGATGAGGCAAAACTTTCCCAATTGAAACTCATGACCTTTTCCTGAGTGAGTTTTGTGATGGCTTGCGTTAATCATGCTGAATCACTACACCCTTCCTATTGAGTAATGCTGGTCGTTTTTTGATAGAGAAATTCTTAGATCATCCAGCTGCGAACAATATTTTACTGCTGTGATTGTTTGATTAGGCTCTAGTAACTCATAATGAATCAGTTCTCTCATGTCCCACCATAAAGAGAGCATAACTTTCTTTGGGTGTAGTCCTTGTTTTGGAACAGGCTGTGAACTTTGGTTTCGGTCTAACAATTGTCTTTTGCGTTTGGTATTCTTGTAAAGAACCCATTTTTCATCTCCAGTCACAATTCTTTGCAAAAATGGTCGGTCAAATCATGGGGAACCCAGAGTCCAAGTTTTGAAACTTTTCCAAACTTGTGAAGGCATGAAATAATTGTGGTGTGGGTTGTATTGAATTGTTGAGCTAATTCCCTGCTGGTTAACTTTTGATTGGCCTCCACAGCGTCTTTAATGGCGTCTTTATCAATTGATTTTGACCTTCCCGAACATCGCCGATCTGACAGGTTAAAGTCTCCAGAAGAAAATTTTGCAAACCACCATTGACATTTTCCATCATTCAGAACATTTATCCAATAGAAAGTTCCAATATTCCTTGTAGCTTCTGCAGCTGAGTTTCCTTTTTTGACTTCATAGAGCATGCAATGTCTCAGATGCTCCTCACTAATATCCATTTTCTGACGGCCGAGACCATTAAATTTAATATTTTCCAACTAATTATTATATCTGAAAGGCAAAGACACCAATTCACCAAAAAATCTAGAACTGTGTACAACTTAGGAGGCGTTAATAGCCGTAACATTTTTTTCAGTAAAATTTTGCTGATGTATCTTTAATGGCGTCTTTATCAATTGATTTTGACCTTCCCGAACATCGCCGATCTGACAGGTTAAAGTCTCCAGAAGAAAATTTTGCAAACCACTGTTGACATTTTCGATCATTCAGAACATTGATCCCATAGACAGTTCCAATATTCCTTGTAGCTTCTGCAGCTGAGTTTCCTTTTTTGACTTCATAGAGCATGCAATGTCTCAGATGCTCCTCACTAATATCCATTTTCTGACGGCCGAGACCATTAAATTTAATATTTTCCAACTAATTACTATATCTGAAAGACAAAGACACCAATTCACCAAAAAATCTAGAACTGTGTACAACTTAGGAGGCGTTAATAGCCGTAACATTTTTTTCAGTAAAATTTTGCTGATGTATCTTTGTTATGAATTTCTAAAGAACTTTCTGGACAGATATTTATAATTTCAAAACTGGTTCCACCGATTTAAATAAAAACTTATTGAACCACATTGGTGGAATTTTGATAGCTGATCATGGCCAAACTATTTGACCAACTAAACTAAAAAAAATATGTTACCATAAAAGACCATTTTCCCTTGATTTTTAAAGCCAAAATCTAACCAAATTCCCACTACTGGGTGCTTTGGAATCTAGTTACACATGTAACTATGCCCCACCCACCATTCATTTTTTTTTTTAAATCTCAGAGCTAAAAAGTTATAAAAACATAACACAAATAAAATTGATAAACGTATAGATAAATCAATTTCCTTTTATGAGCCTCTTTTCGATGACGCCCCCACCTCCCTCCCCAAACGCTATTTTAGTGCCGTCTTACAAGTAGTGAGCATTAACTCGTTAACTTTAGGAAGAACATTTGAATTTATTGTAGTAGCAATACACATGAAAAAATTTTAATTGTTTAAAATATCTCAATCATGGCATATATAGAAAGAGCTTGATGATCTTAGAAAGAATCTTTTTAAATTTTTTAAATCTGACTAAAAATAAGGAAGTTATGACTATTTTTGCGCCTCACACAATTGGATATTTTCCCCTCTTTGAGACCATATGCGTTTCGTCACATTTTTTACACTAATTTTTTAGTAAAAATGTTATATCTTTGTTAAAATACAAGATTAAGCAATGAAATTTACCATATAAGTGTATTTTTGTACAAGGAATCAGAATGTGCCACTGAAAATCTCCAGAAATTAATGGTTTCCAAGTAATCTGCACTAAGTACACATAAATATGCTGTAATACCTTAAAAATACCATGTATCCATTAAAAGAAAGAAGTTAGAAAACTCAAAGTTGAATTGTAATACATTTTATGTACAAGAAACTAAAATCTAATACTAGGACTGTTTAAAAATGAATATATTGCAAGATTTCTTTAGCATTATTGTAGATTTACACCTTCTCCTAACTCACCCCTTACCTCCCCAAAATATGAGATTCTACTTTTTTTATTTAGGCAATTACATGAAAAACTTGGCAGAAAGAAACAAAAACAATTATTTTAGAATTTAGAGTGGAGATCAGTTTCACATAAAATAATCCCCCATTTCAAGGCCATTCTAGCGTTTTAGGACAGTTAATTATTTTTTCTATGGGAGATAAATCCTGTGCGTTTTTCTTATTTTGTTTGTTTTTTCTTTTCTTTTTTTTTTTAGACGATTATGAGGGTCTTTGTGGGAGGAGGGGGGGGGGGGGGGGGGGGCTTACCACTTGAACTTCAGGTTATGTGAACACCCTGAAAACTTAGCAGAAAGAAAAAAAAACAATTCATTTAGAATTTAGAGTGAGAGATTAGTTTCACATATATTTAATGTAGAATAATTCACCATTTCCGGGCCATTCTAGCGTTTTAGGGCATTAACCAATTATTTTCTATGGAAAATAAATCGTGTGCGTTTTTTTATGGTTGTCTGTTTTTTTAATTTATTATTTTTATTATTTTTTTTTTTTTAGACGATTACGTGTGGTTTTAATGGACTTTTTGTGAGATTAGGGCTTGCCACTCGGACTTAGGGTTAGTGATAAGGTTAAGGAAGGGGTTTTATTTTAGATGGAGGTTGCCATTCGGACTTAGTGTTAGGGTTAAGGGAGTTTTTTAGGGGATGGCTTGCCACTCATATTTAAGGTTAATGGTACGATACATTTCAAGAAGGCATTTTTAGGAGGTGGGCTTGTTAGTCGTACCTAGAGTTAGTGGTAGAGTAATTATTTATTTTATGAATTTCACTAAAAGGCAAGAATGGCCAGGAAATCGGAGATTATTTTACATTAAATTTATATGCGAAACTGATCCCCCACTCTAAATTCTAAATTATTGTTATTTTTTTTTTTGCCAAGACTAAGGGTTCACATGTAATCGCCTAAAAAAGTAGAATCTTATTTTATTTTTAAATTGGCGACTAGAAAGTCATTACTACTAGAAGTTCGAAAGTTGAGTGAAAACCAGTATTTCTTGAAGTATTTTTTATAAAAAACCCAAATAGGATTAACTTTTTAAGCACAAAAAGTATTTTTATCTTACTTTTAAAAGAAGTTAATAAACGAATTTTACAAAGCTTTACAAGACGCTGCTGCTGATTGATTGTTATATCAGCAATACTAGCAGCCATTGTTGACTTTCGCTCAAAAAAAGGACAATATTTTTTGGATAAGATAATTTAAAATTACTATTACCGAAAGACAAAACAACGTACAATTATAATTTTAATGCATAAAAAAAGATGAAAGATTAATTTATTTATTAGTTAGGTACGAAAAATGTAACAACATTTTCTATATTCATATTTTAAAATTTTTAAAATTCGTTCTAGAATAAAAATAAACAAAAATCGCCTCGTGTTTATAGCAGTAATTGCTGCTACTACAATCAGTTTTTCAAACTATAAATCGAAAACGCTTTTTTTTTCCGGATAGGGTAATGGAATATTATTACTACCAAAAGAGAACACATATATACAATTATAATTTTAATGCATAAAAAAGTAAAATGATTGATTTACTTACTAATTGGGCGACGGAAATGTATTTTTCAAAAATGTTCAACCGACGTAGAGTTGAAGTCTTATTTTTTAAATTTCAAAAAAATTTATGAGCCGAATTACTTCATACACTAACAAACATTGAAAGTGATGTTTCTCCTGACTAGTTTCCAAATCTCAGGACGAAATTCCACACACAGCAATGGTACGAGACTTTTAAACGAAGGGGGGGGGGGGTCAAAGAAAAAAGTGACGTAAATCGACGAAAATAGCGTTAACATTTTTTTTTGCCTTTATTTGCTCAAAACTCTTAAAAATATATAATGTATATTATTTAGAGATGGGCGGTTTTACCTAAAAACTGCGGTTTTTCGGTTTCGTCTCCATACCGAATCGTTTTTTTTTTTTTTTTTTTTAAACCGTAACTGTTCGGTATTGTGTTTTTACTACAGTAAGCCACCATATACAAGGAAACACAGTTGAAAAGATTTTCCGATTTGAATAAAATTGAATATTACCAAAAAATGTTATATTAGTAAGAGGACAGATTCAACAAATATATTACTGCAATTACTGCTATAAACATGAGGCGATTTTTGTTTATTTTCATTCTAGAACGAATTTTAAACATTTTAAAATATGAATATAGAAAATGTTGTTACATTTTTCGTACCCAACTAGTAAATAAATTAATCTTTCATCTTTTTTTATGCATTAAAATTATAATTGTACGTTGTTTTGTCTTTCGGTAATAGTAATTTTAAATTATCTTATCCTAAAAAATATTGTCCTTTTTTTGAGCGAAAGCTAACAATGGATGCTAGTATTGCTGATATAACAATCAATCAGCAGCAGCGTCTTGTAAAGCTTTGTAAAATTCGTTTATAAACTTCTTTAAAAATAAGATAAAAATACTTTTTGTGCTTATAAAAGTTAATCCTATTTGGTTCTTTTATAAAAAATACTTTAAAAAATACTGGTTTTCACTCAACTTTCGAACTTCTAGTAGTAATGAATTTCTAGTCGCCAATTTAAAAAAAAATTAAGATTCTACTTTTTTAGGCGATTACGTCTTAAAGTCTTGGCGAAAAAAAGAAAAAACAAAAAATAGTTTAGAATTTAGAGTGGGGGATCAGTTTCGCATATAAATTTAATGTAAAATGATCTCCAATTTCCCGGCCATTCTTGCCTTTTAGTGAAATTTATAAAATAAATAATTACTCTACCATTAACTCTAGGTACGACTAACAAGCCCACCTCCTAAAAATGCCATCTTGAACGTATCGTACCATTAACCTTAAATATGAGTGGCAAGCCACTCCTAAAAAACTCCCTTAACCCTAACACTAAGTCCGAATGGCAACCTCCATCCAAAACAAAACCTCTTCCTTAACCTTATCACTAACCCTAAGTCCGAGTAGGAAGCCCTAATCCTACAAAAAAGCCCATTAAAACCACACAATCGTCTAAAAAAAAAAAAAAAAAAAGCAGACGCCCATAAAAAAAACGCACAGGATTTATTTGCCATAGAAAAAAATTGATTAATGCCCTAAAACGCTAGAATGGCCCGGAAATGGTGAATTATTCTGCATTAAATATATGTGAAACTAATCCCACACTCGAAATTCTAAATGAATTGTTTTTTTTCTTTCTGCTAAGTTTTCAGGGTGTTCACACTTAATTGCCCCTAGCCCTACCACTAACCTGAAGTTCAAGTGGTAAGCCCCCCCCTCCTCCTCCCACAAAGACCCTCATAATCGTCTAAAAAAAAACAAAAAAAAAAACAAAACAAGAAAAACGCACAGGATTTATCTCCCATAGAAAAAATAATTAACTGTCCTAAAACGCTAGAATGGCCTTGAAATGGGGGATTATTTTATGTGAAACTGATCCCCACTTTAAATTCTAAAATAATTGTTTTTGTTTCTTTCTTTCTGCCAAGTTTTTCAGGGTGTTAACATGTAATTGCTTAAATAAAAAAAGTAGAATCTCATATTTTGGGGAGGTAAGGGGGTTAGCAGAAGGTGTAAATCTACAATAATGCTAAAGAAATCTTGCAATATATTCATTTTTAAACAGTCCTAGTATTAGATTTTAGTTTCTTGTACATAAAATGTATTACAATTCAACTTTGAGTTTTCTAACTTTCTTTTAATGGATACATGGTATTTTTAAGGTATTGCAGCATATTTATGTGCACTTAGTGCAGATTACTTGGAAACCATTAATTTCTGGAGATTTTCAGTGGCATATTCTGATTCCTTGTACAAAAATACACTTATATGGTAAATTTCATTGCTTAATCTTGTGTTTTAACAAAGATATAACATTTTTACTGAAAAATTAGTGTAAAAAATGTGACGAAACGCATATGGTATTAAAGAGGGGAAAATATCCAATTGTGCGAGGCACAAAAATAGTCATAACTTCCTTATTTTTAGTCAGATTTAAAAAATTTAAAAAGATTCTTTCTTAGATCATCAAGTTCTTTCTATATATGCCATTATTGAGATATTTTAAGCAATTTAAATTTTTTCATGTGTATTGCTACTTGTAGGAAAAAATCTTTGTTTACAGTTTGTTTATCATTAACATTTTGAATTTTCAAATGAAAAAAAGAGAAATACGACAGACAACATGACATCGTATTTTAGCATAAACTATTTTCAAATGAAAAAGAAAAAATCAAACGCGTTCCGTATGATGTCGAAAATCTATTTGATTCAACTCAAAATTGTAAAATAATTATTTGTTTGTTTCAGAGTTATCTAAAAAAATAAGTTATTAAAATGAAATTAAAAAAAAATACTTGTAAAAGTAAATAAACGAAAAGTAGTGAGTAAGTATAAACATTTAAAAAGAAAAAAAGTAGTTGCCAATGCTAGTATCACTTTATCTGGATTTTTAAAATTATTTTAAACATTAGGCATTTCATTGTTTACTTTTGAAAAGCCACTTCATACATAAATTGTAATTTCTAGAGAACTATCTCTCAACTATACCGTTTTCTCTCCCAAAAATGGGTTATTCAAAAAATAGACTATGCAACGATTTATATTTTACTAAATTGTTAATATCGTATTTATTTAGAGTTGACAATTTATTCGAAAGTTTAATTATTAAACTTTAATCCAAGTCATGAATTCTATGACTAAAATTACCTTAAAGCTTAAAAAATGACTTTAGGTGAATTAATAATCTCTACTTTTTTTTAACCATCCTTCCTTTTCCCTTGGCGCGGTTTTCGGCTGTACTACTAGTCTTTTACGCATGTCTATAAAGTTTTATTACCCTGTCTTAAAAACAAATATTAACCCCAACACGCACCAGTTGACAGAACTTCGAGCACACAAAATGACAGACATCCCAACAATCAACACCGGCAATTCGATAAGTATATGGTGTGTTTATTTTACACGACAAGACACGTCTTGCAAGCATTTTCACCTATTAAAAAATTAAATTTTTTATCTGTCAAATAACTTTGACAATATTTCATTTTCATCATCATTTTTACTTAATTTTATTTGTAAAATTATTTTGTTTAAATAAATTTTCGTTTTTTAATTTCTTGCATTTCTGAGTTATATTTTAGCTTCTGATGGGTTAAAGAATTAGATAGAATGTATATTTTATTCTTCAGAAATCTTTCATGAATCTTTGGTCACTGTTTTAACGAGTTAACTGTTAAAAAGATATCAGAACTTTGATTACAACAGTCAACACCTTAAAACTTATATGATTCATATCATGGAGAATGATTCAGTCACAAAATTATCGAAACAGTGGCATAATTCAACTAAACGTTGAATAATAACTAATCATCACACAAGAGAATGAATAGCTTCCATAATAAAAAATTTTTTTTCAAAAAAACCGAAAAACCGAGGTTTTAAGGGAAAAAAAACCGAAACCGATACCGAAACCAAAATTTCCAAACCGCCCAACTCTATTATTATTCATGAATGCACCTGAAAGGATATTCATTTTCTAACAAAATGATGGTATTTTGAGCACTTAAAGTGCTTTAGTTTTTAAGATATGACTATTTTAATAGAACTACTCTAAAATCTGTGATTATCCAAACCGTTTTCTCGTCGATGTGTATTGCTATTTCAATAAGCCTAATAATATTTATTTTATGTTTTTGAATTTTTGAGTTTGAAAAGATACACCTGAAAAAAGCAGGAGGTTACAGCGGCCGAAACGTTGTGAGAATAACACTCAAGATGAGAAGAGTAGTCTGAATAATCCAAAATATTTTACTTAAATAACGTCCATTACTGTTTCATCTGTCTAATGAGCCCGAAAAATGCTGGGTTACAATTACTGAAATGCGAGTCGTCAGTCTTGTTTAGCATGTTTGAAAATCGCGCAGCACTCACTTCAAACATTCTAAATGAGACGTACGACACAGATTTGTAACCAAAAATCTTTCTTAATTTTTGGATGATCACACGGACAAAACCTTGGTATTTCCAGCAGATGCAATAAAGTATAGCATTTTATATATATATACACACAAACATTATAGGCTACATATGTGCATACATGTTTCAGCTGCCATTTCTTTCGAAATAGAGCTACTACTGAAAGAGAGAAGACAGCTGAGCAATTCTTTTTATTAAATTGGCCACGCATTTCCCCCCTCCCCTACCACTGTCCAAAAAGAATTACTAAGCTGTCTTATCTCTTTCAGTAGTATTTCAAAAGAAATGGCAGCTGAAACATGTATGCACATATGTAGCCACTAATGTTTGTATAAATAAAAGAATGCATGCTATTGAGCACTAATTTGCTTGCTATTGAGCACTATTTTATAAACACCAGAGTTTCATTGGATTAACATCTAGAAAACATCAATACAATCACTAATATATATATATATATATATATATATATATATTTGAAAACTGTTACATATTTCAGAAACGTACCGTATTGTTTTTAAATAAATTATATTGAGCACTTTATTGATTTCTTTTTAGTATAACCTGACACACACAAAAGATATATATATATATGTATGTGCATTCATTACATTTTGATTCTAAAGAGGTTGGATGATGTTTTTCCAAGGGTATGAATTCAAACTAAAAAAAATTTTTTTTTTTTTAAATAAAACCGTGATATTAACATAGAAATAAGGAAAAGCGTTACATCGCTAAAACTAGATAGCTTACCTTTCCTTTTGGCTCCTTTGTTTAATTCATCGCCGCCAGCACCATTTTCTTTATTTTCTTTTGCACTGTCGTCCCCTCCAGAATCATTCTGTCCATTGCCTGTTGGTACAGGTGATTGGTTTGGATTTAAGCTACGACTCGTTTTCTTTGTAACCTGTAACTGTGCAAAAGAAGATGTCTGTTTTGATTCTGTGATATGACAATGCGAACAAGTACAAATTAAGGCTTTCCTTTGGTTTACGAATACAAATGAAGCACAACTTTTGCCTTTAAACTTTCATTCAAACTAAATTATTTTGTGGTTAAAAGTTTTAAAAGGAGGAGGATTTTTGTAAACAACAAAAATGTTAATTAGAAAACAGTCAAACGTCAAGAATTACATTTTCATCAATGTTTGAACACCCCCCCCCCTAAAAAAACAAAATTTAAAAAAAAAGTTAATTTATGTTAAAAACATGTAAAAGCATTTATTTGCTGCACTTAACATGTCAATCTTGATATTAAGTTTATTTGATATTGGAAATTTTTATGCAAATTTTTGTTTTAGCTTAAAGCATTCAGGTCAATCCTAACATATTTTCAAGAATTGTAGAGAGATGGTGAATAAAGCCAGGCCGGTTCTTTACCTGATCCGGAGATCCATTCTCTACGTCACATTTCTCGTCCTCTATACATCATTCTCGAGTACACCACTCAAGCAATAAATCGTTATCTATAAAAAGATATGGTACACCTTGAGCGTGTTCAATACTTGCCAACTAAGATGGTGACTAGACTCTCCACGCTTACCTACAAAGAGCGGCTCCAAAGACCATATCTGTTCTCACTTGATTCCCGTGTACATCATGAACGGGAATTTAAATCTACCTTTTTAAGTTCATTTTTACTGCAGCGCCAAATCACAGTCTCTGCGGACACCAGCAAAACATGTAGAACCGCTACTTTTGTCTCAATACAAAAAAGGCAGCATTTTCTGTCCGCGTAGAACAGCCTGTCAGAGGAGGTTATGACAATGACTACCATATCCAGGTTTAAAGTGGCATTGGGCAAACATTCAGACTGGACATGAATGTAAATATCTTGTCTCTTTTTTTTTTCTTGCTATTTTTTTTGTCAAATAAATTTGAAAGGAATCAATCATAATTTTGTAAAATATTGATGCCGACATGTTGAGTAATAACGCATAAGACGTCACGGGGAGGCTAAGGGCATGACCCCGCAATAATGAAGAAAAGACGAAGACTAGATAGATTGTCAATTAAGCTAAAAGAACAACGGAAATGAATCGGTGACCATTGAACGAGCCCAGGTGTGTGTAGTCGACAAGTTCATTTCAGAGTATTACGTCGTAAAAAAAAAAAGACTCAGTAACCTTTAAAAGAGTCAGGTGCACGAGGCCAGAAGGCGGCACCCGGAATGCAAAGTCAGAAATTAAAACGGCGGGTTTAAGCGAAGGAGGAAGGAGAACTTATGTAACAGAGATTGAGTTGGGAGGATATAGAGAAAAACTTGCCGCGGGTCAGCCCCGAAGAGAGGTACCCCCACCACGGCGTGGGGATCACAAGCCTTCCCTAGATTCCAGGAGCAGACTGCTACAGAACGTATTGTCGTGTTTCCCTCTAGGTTGCAAGGTAAATCACTGCTTGGTTTTCGTGAAAATAACCTACGTTGGCTAGAGTCGAAAATCAACCGCCGTCATGTAAAGAAAGAGATTTCTTCGTAAGACAAGGGAAAGAACAATAATGCCAAACGACTTTTGCTAACAAAGAAATATTTAATTATATATATGTGTACACCCAACTTACACCAGCTGGTGGTGAAGAATAAAGAAACAGAGTTTCTCAAGCACATTCTTGTCTATCGTTGTGTTTTGTTTGATGCTACCGGGTCACCCGAAGGAACGGGGATTGCAGCAATTTCACTTCAGGAAACTGAAGACTTGTTAATACAAAAAACATTCTTTTTGAATTTTAAAAAAAAAACAACATTACATACATACATGATGTTGAAGTTTTCAGGCAGAGTCTGCGCGTAAAGCTTTTTTTTTTTAAATGAGAAAAGGCTTTGCACAAAACTAAACCCACTCTAAGCAATTGTCACCTCGATCGCAAAAAAGAAAGTTTACATCATTGGAAGCAACAGTTACCAAACGTGTTATATAAAGGCTTTCCTTTTCCGAAAGGTTTGCTTTCACAAAGGCTGGTATCTTTATCGTGCGATTAGACACCAGTCTGTGCACTTCTACGTCCCGGCACATACAGGGTACGGACGATATTTGTAATTTTCAACTGCTAATTTTACGCATTTAAAAAAAAATACCTTTTTTTTTTGTTTTTTTATTACTTTTCTTGCCAGTCTCGTCTTCATGAAAATAGCAACTATATTTCTATTTTTTTTTCGCAGAATAATTAATCAGACAATTTTCAGCCTCCATATTTGTGGAAGAGACAATTCTTCGAGCACCTGCACGAGAATGGCAAATAATGAACTGTGAGACTTCCTCAGCAGCTGGATGGTAGAAAAAGTGAGAAAAGAATTGAAAGATTCAGAATTCAATTGCGAGGTGACATCAGCGAGAAAAACGCATGAGCAACGCTGTGACATCGTCATAATGTTGGAATTCGCCATTGAAATTCAGGAGATCATCGACAACTCAACAAGTTGACGTGCGAAATAGCAACGGGGGAAAGACATAGATGAAAAGCTCATTAAAATGGTGGTGCACGAGGATATTCGCTTTATTTCATACGAGATGAGAAAAGGAAAAAAAGAAAAGCAATTGAAGAATGCAAAGCTGATCAACAAGTTGAAACACCCACGAAAGCCAGACATGCTGTTGTTTGATGAGAAAATCTTCTGCCAAGATCAGAAGATCAACTTCCAGAATAGGTGGCTGTCTATGGTTTTTTGTGTCGTCAGCAGTGAAGGTAATATTATGCCACCCTACTTTTCCCCTGGAGGTCCCAAGCTGGACACCAATGGCTACATCAGTGTCCTGAGCGAGGTCATGCAACCCTGGATCAACCAGGTAGGCCGTACAAGGGCAGCAAGGCTCAGCAACCAGTCCTATTAGTCAGAAGACCCAGGTGTTAGAGAACTTTGCCGACATGATAGGGTTTTCTACCCCCCCCCTCAAACGTTGCATTTTATTAAAAAGATCAGCGTTCCAGTTGGAGATAAACTTGCCTAGTAAATTGTAATGTTACATGTCTTTATTTTCAAATTGTCTTAAACATTTTTTTGAAACGTAATGTTTTTGTTTTTTTAAACAAATTTATATATATATATATTATAAATTGAGAATAAAAGCCCTTTTCAATGCAAGATTATTCCTTTTTTTTTTTGACGTTTATCTTATTAATTTCAGAGATATACTCATCTTCAGAGTTTCTTGTTTTTTTGTTTTTTTTTGTTTTATAAAAATAAACACTTTTTAGTTTAAAAAAAAAAAAACGAACGACCAATATTTTAAAATACCAGCGTGCCTGGCGCATTTCCGTTCAACACAAAAACCGCGAATTACACCACATGCGGACATTACGTCAAACCCAACACAAGGATGTTTTATTGATAAACAAAACTAAAAAGTTTGTTTATTTTTATAAAAAAAAAAACAAGAAACTCTGAAGATAGAGTATATCTCCGAAATTAAGATAAATGTCAAAAAATAAATAAATATATCTTGCATTGAAAAGGGCTTTTATTCTCAATTTATAATACTTATCCTTCGATGCTTATAAAAAAAATGAACGACCAATATTTTATATATATATATATATATATATATTTCAGAGGAAACATTTTAATCAATGAAACGGGTGTGTGGGGAAAAAAAAGAAAATTGCTAAAATTCTCCTTACAGCCTTATCGTCTGACCCTCTAAGTGGTAACCTCAGAATGATAAATTAAAAACTAAGAAAATCGAATGAGATATAAAGGGAAAATTGTTTAAGTTGGAGAAAACAAGAGGTAGAGATAGAGAAAAAAAAACAGTATCCAACGTTGTGGGGGATTTGAATCATTGAAGATCTCCAACTGATGCTTCAAAATCTTTTGTCTACACAGGCTAGGTTGAGAATTGTTAATAACTAACGCCTCAATAATATTGAGATGGTAGTTCGACCTGGCACTGTGTAAAACAGAAAACCACCCATCGGAATACTGGTCAGAACAACTATTTGTACCAACCAGGTGATTACTGATGACAGATTCATGTGCTTGAAAGTTCCCAGATGATCTCAAAACCTTGTGTAACTGAATATCACGTGGTACGTGTTGGGATATTCTCATGTCTAATCTTTGGGATGTCTTGCCAACGTAGTCAGCTCCACACTGACACAGGAATTTATAAACAACAGACTTCTTTTGAATGGTTGGCAAAACATCCTTACGGAAAGAAGAGAAAAAGGTTTGAATCCTGTAAACTACGTTGAAATCCTTTTGACAATGTTAAGGCTGTCAGAACCTAACCATGGAAGTTTCAAATAGATAGGGCAATAAATTTATCACCATTAAATATAGCAACTTTGCGTGCAATGGTGCTTTTTATGATATTGATGGGATATCCATTGGCAAGAAAAATATTGGTAATTTCACTGAGTTCCGCATCGAGTTGGGTCGGTGAACAAATCATAAGTGCTCGATGAGTAAAAGTACCAATAATATTTATTTTTCTTGATTTAAGGGCGAAGGAAAACCAATTTAGTTTCAAATGTTAAACCAGCTTTAGACACTAAAACATCATGGAATGGGAGGGAACCACAATCCTCGACCTCCATAGTAAATTGCAAATCACAAAGACAGTAATTGTTCAGCCTCACTCCATGAGGGAAAGCAAGCAAAAATGTTATCAACGTAACGTGTAAGATGGCTTGATCATTTTGGAAAACAATTGGTTTTCCAAAAATCCAACGAAAATGTTGGCTAACGATGGATATATCAGCAATTTACGGATACATTATATTGTTAAAACTGAAAGAAACTGATTTAGTAGGAAGCTCCATCAGTTCAAAAATTGTTCAGGAAATTGTGGGCCACCGTAAAGATAATCTGTACTTATACCAATGGTTTCATCCAATGGTACATTGGTAAACAGACTATTAATGTCAAAGGAAATCAAGAACTTAGTATCCTTTGAGGGAGATAATTTATGTATATAAGACACAAATTGAAAGGAATCGGAGATACAGTAGGACTAATAAGTACAGGCTTAAGAATCCAAGTTCATATTGTGCAGAACCCAACATTGCTAGAATAGGGCGTAAAGGAATGTTGGGTTTATGAACCTTGGGTAAGCCGTACATTCTAGGCCTTTGAGAGCCGATAGGTCGTATTCTCTCATAAATCTCTTTAGAAATAAACTTGTTTTTATAAAGTTGAAGAAGCCTTTTCTGGATTTTTATTTCAATACAAAAAGTGTTATGGCTTAAAATCACCCACCTTGAAAAATGTATTTTTATTATCCAAAATGTTACACATTTTGAAAATATAATCAATGTGGTTCAGGATAACAACGTCTGATCCTTTGCCTGGACGAGTGATATAAATATCAGAGTTCGACTTGGGTAATTTCGCAGTTTCAAAATGATTATTCTGCCAAATACAATCGCTTTATTTAGTGCGTATGGTAGAAAACCTCCGACCTAATTTACCCAACTGGATTTTAACGTTAGTTAATTCATCAGTGGAAATAGGCGAATGTCTTTTTTAGTTGAGAATACAATAGGTCAATCTCACTAAATATGTAAATTTTATCAACGTGAAGGAGGGGAATGCAAAATTCTAAGACAAATTTTTCGGTATTGGATAGAGCATAAGACGAACTGAAAAATGTGTCTCGTCTGCCGATTTAGATGCATGATCCTGGTTGCCTAAATGGTCACATGATCCTGGTTGGCTAAATTGTCACATGATCCTGGTTGCCTAAATGGTCACATGATCCTGGTTGCCTAAATGGTCACATGATTTGCAACACTCCACTTTGGCTCTTACTCGAGATGGGAAGTTGAAGAGGCACGATCCGATCAAGCGGTCAATCATAATATGCCCTAGCAAAAAAAATAAAAAAGTAATCCCAATTGTACTATTAAACCTCATCCTTCTTCAATCAAGAGACCCATCTCCTGTAACTTGTAAATGCTACAAGTGGCTGAGGGTCAATCATACCACGGAAGCAAAGAGCTTGAACACTGCTTCATGTTATTAAATATTAGTTTTGGCTACAAAAAATGCATGAGCAGCCCCGCCAGCATTCCCTGGTAGGGGCACATCAAGCAATTAGCAATAAACTAGCCCCGTCTCAAAGAGAAGGTAAAGCCTGGGAGGGTGAACCTCCCGAGCCTGACAGCAACGAAGTCACTGTCGGAGACTGATGTCGAGAATGTATCCCCGACTGGTAAGAACACACCTACTCAAACTGTGCCAGATAAGTATACTGGTTGTGTACTCCCATCTCAATCAAGGCCATCAGAATTCCCCCTTGGTATATTCCCAACAAAAGTTGGACTCTGCGGTGGGTGGCAAAGTATAGAACCAGTGAATAATCAGACTTATTTTTTTTTTTCAATCCAAAAGGGCAGGTGAAGTGCTCTTTAGCACTTGGCAGACACTTAGAGATGGTGTTTGATATAAACGCACTGGTCCCCATCACCACACTGGGTAGGCGTCAGGAAAGGCATACATCCGGCCTATAAAAATCTTGCCTGAACTAAGGAAAAGACTTCCAAAGAAAGTTGGTTGCATTTTAGGCGATGGAGTTTAAATGTTAGAAGTTTGCGTCGAAAGTCTGGTGAGAAGATGTATTGACCCGGGTCGTGCCCAAGAAATTTGTTAGAGATAAATTTTCTAAAATGATTGTGGAAAAGGATGGAAGATATAAGTGGTGTATTTTTTTTTTATTGCCAAGAGATGGGTAGATAAAGTTGATGAGAAAATTTTTACAATTATATCTGTTTTTTCACCACTTTTATGTGGCGCGCGTGAGATACAAAAGATTAGTTTTATGACAGACTTATATTGCAGTAACTAGTGAGGTTGAAGGAAGTACTTGCTGCGGCTGAAGATCTGAATGGTCATGTTGCAAATACCCCTGGTAATTTTGAGGATGTGCAGGGAGGAAATGGATATGGTGATAGGAATACAGAAGGAGAAAGAACGTTAGAATTTGGTCTTGAAATGAAAATGTTGGGTGCAAACACTTTTTTTTTAGAAAAAAAGAAAGCCATATATATTCAAACTACTGCTCTCATCTTGGGTGATTTTTTTTTTATCACAACGTTTCGGCCGATGTAACCTCCGACCTTCTTCAGGTGTACCTTGTCGAATTCGGAAAGATTCCCATGTTCGACAAAGTACACCTGAAGACGGTCGGAGGTTACATTGGCCGAAACGTTGTGATAAAAACACCCAAGATGAGAATTCTACAAATTATCAACCCTCATCTCAAAAATTCCAAACAAAATTGTTTTTGGCTTGCAGAACATGACTGAGTTTTGCAAAGAGAAAAAAAAACATCAATGTTTGGTGCATTTTATGCCAGGAAGTCAGTATCTTCAGACAGCCTGATCTGGTAGCACAAGTACAGTATAAGGAGATATGTGTAGAAAAGTAAAGACTTTATTGGTATGGCCACATTGAAAGAATGGATGAAAGTTCTTGGGTTAGTAGATGTAGAACAGTTGAGGTAACAGGTTCAGTTTACAGGGGAAAGCAAAGAAAAACATGGGAGGAAGTAATAAAAATGGACCTGAGGGAAAGAAGGAATAAATAAAAACATCACAAGAGATAGGTTTGGAAGTCAGCATGTAGAACAGACATTACACCGAAACTAAGGAATGATCATAATGATGACAGAATCTCTTTAGTGACGTTAAAGGAATAGCGGTTGAAGAAATCGTGACAGCACAAACCAGACAAACGGGTTATTTGCAATTTCACGCGAAAGAAAGCTCATGAGGTAAAGAGAAAGTTTTTCTCCGGGAGAAACGTGTGGAGGTTGAATGAAGAACATGTGAAACGCGAGTTTAGAGACCAAGTTATGGAGCGTTCGGCTATCAGATCCATTACAGGAAAGTGTTGCAGCAAAATGGAAAATGCTGAAGGATGTAACAGAGCAAACTAGTAGGTGAACAAAAGCCCCCCCCCCCCCCCCAAGGCCCAGGGTGACATGGTGGCGGAATGAGGAAGTACAAAAGTGGAAACAAGGGGTCAGTGGATAAAAGGTTTAGCAAATGAGTATTTATTTACCTCCTCTCCAGGAGGCTAGGCACAAGGCCAGTTTTTATCTTACTCCCACAAGTAAGATGTGACCCAAGGTCGGGTCGGGAAAGTGGGGTTTGAAAAGTCAGCGCCCGAGAAAGTGGACACTCGAGCCATTAAAAATTGCATGGGCAGCCCCGTCGGCATTCCCCGGTAGGGGCGTCTCAGGCAGTAAGCAATAAAATTACTCCTCCCCAAAGAGGGGAGGCGAAGCCTGGGAGGGTGGACCTCCTAAAACTGCACAGGACAGACCCATAGACCGGCGTAAATCAAGCCCCGAATGCCAAGACAATACCAGTTTATGGGGTGTAGTATGGAGAAAGAGGAAGCAATAAGAACAATCTACAAAGCCGAGAAGGAGGCTGATAAAGCTAGATTTCTAGATATACTATGAATAGCTAAACAGATGAGAGACAAATACGGATATTGTTGGAGAGGAGCGCACTCGAAATGACAATGGAGTGTTAGCAACAAATGAACAGGACAAGAGGGATGTTGGGAAATGCCACTATGAGAAATTGTTGAATACTGAGTTTCGATGAAATCGTGAAAATCTAAAAGTTGCAGAAGCACTATCTGGTTAAGAATTGAGAAAGAAGAAATGGTATGGGAAGCTGTATGATGAAGAAGAAATGGTATGGGAAGCTGTATGATGAAGAAGAAAGTTGCAGGACCCTCAGGCATTATTGCCGAAATGATAAAGACTGCAGATGAAGCAGGCGTTGAGATGATCATGAACGTGACAAATCAGATCATAAAAAAAAGATTATCTCGAAAGACCGGGAATTTAGTACAACTGTCAATTGTTTGCAAGGGTAAAGGGGAAGCACTCGATAGAGGTAATTACAGAGGCTTCAAGTTGATGGATCAGGTCCTGAAAATGATTGAGAGAATAATTGAGCAGCAAATAAGTCAGATAAGCGTAGATGAAATGCAGTTTAGTTTTATGCCTAGGCCATCTACAACTGGTGCTATATTTATCCCGAGACAAATGCAAGAGTAGTAGCTTATTGCTATTTCAGGTGAGTGACCATTTTGTTCTCTCTCCCTATATATGAGAGAAAGAGAGACAAAATGGTTTGTAGTCTTGTGGCATTTGTCTTGTAATACCAATATAGTAATGCAAACTTTTTAGGGGTTATGAAGGATTTGTATAAGAAAGGAATCTATTTATGATAACGAATGAGAAAATAACCCTACAACAAAGTCTTCATGTAAATGAAACAATATGTGGCTCTATTTTGGAAACCATTTGAAAATTTGTAACAAACAGTAATTTGATTGGCTAATGAACACAAATGATTATCCAATGAAAGTTACTGGTGAATCTTATTACTAAAGGGAGTATAAGGTTGGATGAAATGTAATGGAATTATATTTTTTTTTTTATGTAAAGAACAAAATGAAAATTTCTGTAAATCACTGACAAGGCAGAATCAAATACCCATTTGTCAAATGCAAATATATATAGGAACATTTTTGAACAGCAGAACCCACCCTTCAAAAAATGTACATATAAAAATTACTCCTTCAATGCATATCCTTCCACAAGGCGAGCAACCCTGCTAATTATATATTAGTGAGTTATCTTTATATTATTAAAGTGTTGTTTTTTTTTAGAAGAGTAAATATATATATATATATATATATATATATATATATATATACACACATACACACACTACAATGTTACAACACATTTGTATTTTAATTTAATTTTAATACATTGTTTCAGGCTAAGAAAACTTTAAAATGAGGCTTTCCAAATTTCTGCACGCTTTGAATGGTAAATTTTATAGGTCGTCTGTCAAGAAATGTACCAAAAGAAATAATTCGCAACATCATAGTAAACCTACGTAATATGTAATACTTAATTAAAAAATAATCTATTATAATTGTTTTTTCTGTTAAGATCTTAAATAATGTCTAATAAAGAAAGAGCTTAACCTATCTTTCAGAGACATTTTAGAAAAATGTAGTATTTCATATTCGGTTTAACGGCCGTTTTACATGCTGGCATATGTCAGATGGCTTTTAGAAACAGACTTCCAAACTAACCTATCTCTAGCCAGGTCTTTATTTATCACTGTCTCTCAAGTCCTTCCTCTGCCTACTGATTGCTATCAGAAATGTTCTACATCTACTAAGCCATCTATTCTTTCGATGTGACCAAATCAACAAAGTCTCCTGTTCTGCACACATCTCCCTACTGTTCAGATTTAATCTTTCTCTGAGGTAACCAGATCTAAGCCTGTCTTTCCCATCCATTGTTATATCTTTACATGCAACGCATGTCCTCAACCCTCACTGGCCAAGTTTCACTTAAAAAAAAAAAAAAAAAGAAAAAAACTTACATCAGTTACTTCACTTAGAGCAGGCCAGTTTTCATCTTGAAAACCATTTGAAGAATCCGATTCCGGCTGTTGCACAGGTTTAGGCTAGAAATTAAATAGAAAAGCTTCATTTAGAAACAAAATGATTACTGGAAGAATTTCATTTATTATGCTTTTTGGATGTTAACGAGTATAACCATTCAATTTTTTCATAATTTAAAACTTGCGGATTTTTTTTTAAGTAAACGATGACAAATTGTTAAAGAGTTTTTACAAACATTAAAATTAAGACAAGATTAATAAAATTAATTTTATAGTGTAATTAAATTTCATAGTAAATTGGCCACAAAAAATTAAATCTATATTTATAGATATTTGACAAAAAAATATATTTCGAATATTATAAAATAATTTTGTGTGTTTTCAATATTATCACAAAGTAATTCTTAAAACGATAAAGATGGGCTCAATATTGGGGATAGAGCATCATCATCATTCTTATTATAATTAAATGAAACAATTTAAAGTTACGTATGTTACAAGTTCAATCATTTCAAATAGTACAACAAAGTACAGTATAAAATATTAAAAAATGCCCTTTAAACTTAGTTTGTTTTTTCTTCTCGAAGAAACAAATCCGAAGAAAATTATTTAATAAAAACTTTGGTTTCAATTATTAATTTGAAAAGAAAAGCAGTTTATCAATCATGTATGAAATCTGATATATATATATGTATAAAAAAATCAATGTGAAAGGTATATATTTTAATATAACTTTTATTTTCTATATTTTGACGTGTAGGAATATCAATTGTCCCTTATGTATAAAAAAAATTAAAGTTTTTCTTAAAAGCAGAAAAAATTTTTCGCCCGATGTTACGAAGTCACTGGTTGTATATTCACTTCTTGCAGCACGCAGGGCGTTTTGATTGCAAAATCGTGGAATAAATCCACTTTCCATACTAAAAGTGTTAAACAAGCTTTCTCATTTCAACGAGGCAAAATAATTTTAGTTACCTTAACCAAATCAATTTTCTTTCCTTCAGGAGGGCTAGGCTTCACAACTTTTGGTTCTTCTGAAATAGAAAAAAATATTTCTCGATATTTAGACGAGTTTCATCAACCGTTCTTTAGACAATATAAACATGCATTAGTTCACAAGTGTTACTAAAATAGTCTTCAAGTTTCTCGTTAAAAACAATATCTTAACCAAAAACTATAAAACGTCTTATAATAAAAATTTAAATCTCAATCATATGTAAAGTGGGTACTTTCACAGATTAGGACCCACGCTAACTTCGATCCTAACCCCGACGACGGGAGGGGGGGGGGGGGGAATGGATGGGTCAAAGTTAGTGTGGGCACCGTAACTAATGTAACAACTGATGACAATAAGTGAATTCTAATCTTTCAATCGTATGAAACGCACCCTGATCAACCTTCATTTCATTAGTTCTGGAACTGAGTTATGTTTGAAAATAATTCAATGTTAATTCTAATTAGTCGTAATTTGTAATTAACTGAACAAGCGATCTATGTATTTCTCTTGCTGTATGTTACTTCAACTACTGTCTTAGATTTCTTAACGTATGTGAGCATTTAGAGAAAGTAACGCTTTCAAATAATCTATAGCGTGTCCATACACACCATAAATACTTATGTAAATTAGATAGAAAAATAATAGGACTCTACTTTTACACTATCCATGAGAATGATAATATAGAATGAGATTTATTATTTTTTTAGTTATGAAAGAAGAATTTTGTAGATATGATCAGTTCATGAATTTTAGAATTAAAGTGAAGAAATAATAATAGTGCGTCGAGTAGTCTTTAAATGTTTGCCAAGAAAATTTTACTAATGATGAGAATATATAAAAATTTATTCTGGAAAAATCTGGAAAAGAGTAGAAGATCTTATTGAAAAATATAATCGTCATGATGAGATGAGTAAAAAGTGAACACGTGGTCAGCTGATGTTGCATTTCATCATCCAGTTTAAATAAAAAAATTAAAAAAATGTTTATATGCTGTTGCCACAGAAATCAATAAAAACATTTTTAAATCAAATGTAAATAGCATTTATTTTGGTTGTAAAATAATTACACTTTTTTTTTAAATCTTACAAATATTGTCGATCATAAATGAAGCTTCTTTTCTACAATGATCGAAATTATTTATTGTAAAAGAAAATTAATTGCATTTTTATCTGAAATAAATTGACTTGTTAGCTGTGGAGACATCTTTTCAACAGGTCTGCAATCGAACTTTTATCTGTCGCTCGAAATACAAAGATAAAAAATATATTCTTCTCTTGCAAACAGATTTTTTTTATTTTCTACTCCAGCGGCAGTGGAGACTTCTGGAGTCATTTGTCATGGAAAAAGTTATTATAATCGAGCATTTCCTATATGCGTCCTTGTTAATCTGTATATTTATAAAATCAAGCCATTTATTACACTGATAGCGAGATTAAAAGACCAACTTTTGATTTCTGATAGAACAGCTTTCTAATACACCGTCATGTCTGAAGATGAACTAATTTGCATATTGCGCACGGAACTTATTAACTGTTCGTTTTGATTTTTCTTTTTTACTATTACCCACTGACTATTTACAAATATTTTCGATACAGTTGATACATGCTTAGCATTTTGGGCGAAAAGAGTTTGTTTTTTTCGGCCAATTCATTTGTAGGGATTACAATTCTTAGTCATCTCAATTTTCCCAGGCAACACAGGGACAGTTACTTATAAAACCCAAAACTACCAAACAGAATTATACCAAATTTACCATAAAGAACCTTTGGGATGTGTATGTGTAAAACTTACATATTAGCATAATTCGTCTAAGCTTCAAAACCAGTGGTCAGAATAGCACAACATTTGCCATGAAAAGCTCTTGGTGGACCATTGTTAGTCATTTGTTTTGTTTTTTTCATTTTCTCGCTTAAAAAGGTGCTTTCCAGAAGACGGACAAAATTCCACGATAAACTTTATTCTAAATACATTGTTATTTATGGATGGGTCGCATCAAACATAATAAAATAACAAAATGTAATCATAAAAGTGGGCATTTCTTTTTTTTAAACTGAAATAATGATTAAATTGTGCCTTTTTCTATAAAAAAATTAAAATATTAATACATTTTAAAAAGTGCTTTAATCTAATTTGTTTATTTTTAAAGCAATAAAAATAAACAAAAGCGAGTTTTTCCAAAAGTCTTGAGCAGCTATAAACACAACATTGGTCGGAATTACGAATTTACGAGACGTGCAATGACCATGTTGGAAATTGCAATGTCAATGGTGTCCACTTTATCGGCAGTGTTTATCACCTCAACCGCCTCGAAGCGGTATTTACCCCTACGTGGGTTGAACCGACTTCTTCCAAAAGGAAATATCAAATTCATAAGCGGCCCCCAGTCGCATGTATATCCCGGTCAGGGAAGATGACGACAGCAATTCTTGCCGGGAGGTGTCGACGTCTTCATAAATAGCGCCTTAAATTTACAAATGGTCACTCATTTGGTAGTGACCAAGCTGAACGTTGGTGAACTACCGAGAATAATGATCCATCTCTACTAAAATGAAATGGACTCCTACAAAAAATAAAGTCTCTAATTGAATGATTCATTTCGGATTCAATTTTGGGACAGCATATTATTAAGTTATTTTTTCTAACTTAGTGGCCATTTAGTAAAAAGAAGCAAAATTACAATGAAAAAGAAATTCATTTGAAAAACCGGAAAAGGTTTTGTTTTTTTACAAAGTTATATTTAAGAAGAGTCTACCTTACACTAATAGTCATCATAAAATAATTATCTGAAAGACGTAATTAGCATTTGCAATAACATTAAAATATCTTTGTAACTTTAGACATTTGCTTAGTCTTACATATATGTAGCAATAGTTGAAGATTTTAAAAATATTTATTGACCTCTCTTCTGGCATTTCCTAGTTTGAGGTGAAGGGGTGCTGAAGAAAGTGGATTTTTTGTAAACGACTGCTCATCCAAAAAGCACGCCCCACCATACACAGATTAAAAGCACGCCCCACCATACACAGATTAAAAGCACGCCCCACCATACAGATTAAAAGCACGCCCCACCATACACAGATTAAAAGCACGCCCCACCATACACAGATTAAAAGCACGCCCCACCATACACAGATTAAAAGCACGCCCCACCATACACAGATTAAAAGCACGCCCCACCATACACAGATTAAAAGCACGCCCCACCATACACAGATTAAAAGCGATAAACACATATATTGGGTTTGTTAATATCACAAACTATCACTTGTGAACTGTGTCAAGTTATGTTATAAATATACCAAACATAAGAAATTCACTCTGTACCAGTGTTTACGCTCGACAGTTTGCCAAGCTCATCTGAGGTAGCATCTTCAGATTAAAGTACTCCGAGACCATCAAACTGATTGCATAGTTCAATACAGAACGCATCATCAGTTTGATTACTTTTTAGTTTCAAAATGCCGTACCTGAGAAGCTTAGAGCAAGACTTGACATCCGAGGTGAAAACGTAGTTTTGCCCGTCCCAATACATGATTTGAACCGTATTCGCAAATGACGGTTAAAGCTGACCTGGAACCCAACCTGGCTCCCCCATGTCTATTGGGTTCGCTGTTGGAATCCTAACCCCATGTCTATTGGGTTCGCTGTTGGAATCCTAACCCCATATCTATTGGGTTCGCTGTTGGAACGGTGAGTGGCCAGTGCTCACCCAATTGTTAACTCCAAATCGTAAGGCTTGAACAGCATTTGCAAGGAACACAGTAATGAGGAAGGATGGAGCCATCTCAACCCCAACCCGACAAGAGGGGGGGTGAATGCTGTTTGAAGTACAAGTAATAGTACCAGCACCTGTCAACGTGTATAACATGTGACAGGAAAAATATGGCATTGAATACACTTTATGTATAAAATCAAACTGTTTTACAAGGGGGAAAGACAAAAAATAAAAATCTAAGTCGGCTTAAAGTCATGACTAACCAAGTTATGATCTTGAAGTTTTAATTAGTTTTGACAGTTAAAATTGCAAGATTTCATTTACCTATTTTTACGGCAGATAAACCAAGGTTGTGGAATTGGACTTGTAAGAATGCTTGGAGTCAATCATTCTCCGAAGAATCAACAGACATCCTGAAATTCTAGGAGTTGGACTTCGCAGCCCTTCTTGGATTATTTAACGGCAAACGCTAATTAGAAATGCTTGCAAACAATTCATTGAACACAAATTGATAATTTATCCTAAAGTGGGAGGAGGTCGTTCCTATTTCCCTGTGGCCAATGTAATTGTTGCAAGAGCCGATGATTCCATAGTCGACTGTAAGTATCTCCATTATACCACATTTACCCTCTTACAAAAATGGAACATTTGAACTTTGTAAGAAGTTTATAACAAACGGAAAAGGAAATCGTAGGACCTGACATTATTTTTGTCACACTCAAACGTTCAGTTTGTCTTGAAACTTAAATATAGTTTTGCGGATCTAATTAAAAGAAACCAACAAAAACTTGATAAGAAAATAAAAATCAATGGGTACGTGTACAACCATCATCATTCACCATATTCGGTTTAATGTCCGTTTTACATGCTGGCATGCGTTGGATGGCTTTCAGAAATTGACTTACACATTTATCTCTCGTTCTAGTCAGGTTTCTTTCAAAGTCATTTCTTTAATGGAGCCATAATTTTTATAAGCCGAGTAAAGTAAATTTGAATGAATCAACACGGTACAACTTTGTTGACAGGTTTGATTCTGTTGTCGGCATTTTTGGCAGGAGGGACCACGTAATGGTTGCCAACATCCCTAAGTGAAAGTGATATTATGGAACCGGCTGGATTCGAACTTGGCACATCCAGGTTGTTATCCACGTAACCACCGACACCTGCATGCTGAAGCCAATAATACAAAGTTACATTTAATTGACGACCTTTGTGCCCTTACCATTAAACAAGTATTTGTGGTTTTAGAGATGGCTATGCTCAAGACAAATTTTGAAATGCAGCCTTTTCTGCGGGTGGAACAGGGACTCTTTTCAAGCTACAGATTGGTATACTTATGTGCAGGCGATGATGGCGAACCTTTTACAACTTTGAGATATCGCAAAAGTTTTTACAACTTGTTAAGTCAAAAAATTCCATCATGAGCAAAGAGATTCCATAACTGGTCAGGAATTAATTATTCAACCTTTTTTTAATAGGATAATCAGGTTATGTTGAACTGAGTCTATTTCAATCTTTTAACAGAGCAGACGGTCTCAAAGTTGAGAGATGGGAACTATACAGGAGATGATCCTTGGCATTTGCAGATCAATGACGTTTAAAAGATACCGAAGAAAAATCAAAGCCAAATGATTTCCGTCCGCAAATATTAGTCCTGATTTTCTGAATATTAACAAATAAAAATGGCCAGCGAAGTGTTTAGGTTTGTCCGCTTTACAGCATAGAAACCTTTTTGGATTTTTTAATTTCTACGGGAAACAATTCATCGAATATGATTAAACAAGTTGCTATCTTATCCAGAGCTGAAGTAGAGGGTGTGGGTTCATACCTTTCACCAACACTGAATAAATGACCACACCGATGATAGGATAATCGACAAATCTATTAGGCCATTCACTCCCTACTCCTAACAAAACCCGAATTATATACCATAGTTGTACAGTTTGTGGAAAACAGTTATTAACAAATGTTACAAGATATTTATTATAAAGAGTTAATTTTGTTCTAAAAATGGTTTTGTGAACTGGTTTTAAGTAATTAAAACGCATAAACAGCTCTATAAATTCCAGCTGCCGTGAATTGTGCGTAAACGTTGTGTGCATTTGTAATTATCTGCTGATGAAGAGGCAAGCAAAGAATTGCATTGTAACTTCAAAAACAAAGCTTGACAAATTGGAAGAATTTGCAAATGGACAATCTAGATAGTTGACAGTAATTGAGAAACTTAAAATGCTTACAGTGTATATCGCTTAATGGGAACAGCACATTTAGGTGGAGAACCCGTGTCGACTCCCCATCTCTATGGTAGGGGAGTCAAAGTTAATTTCTTAATCAGGTTTGGTGGAGTCAGTTTCTTTTCCCCCCCACCTCTGGGCAAATCTGCAATTTGTGCATAACTCAGGTAAGTCATACAATTAGGCTTTGTTTCGTAATAACTTCTGTTATGGCAGAGTTTGAAGATTTAATCATGTACAACTGATAACTTCTTAACAGATGTTGAGGACATTAAATTGTGGAGGACAATTGTTAATGAACACTGCATACAAACACCAAAATGTTTATTTTACACTTTTAGGGAACCTACCAGCTTACGTATAAAGTTAAGTCAGTCTGTTTCTTGGAACTTTGTGATTAATGGCTTTTTTTTTTTAAATACATAATTGTTTAAATATGATTTGAAAAAGAAATAAAATTGTATATTTTATTTCCAATCGATTCTAATATTTCATTCTATTAATATTTTATTTTGGGTTAGTATAGAGGAAGAGGGATAAGCCTCACCCACACATTGGGAAATACTCATTAAAAACTGAGTTTATCTAATAAGAGACACTTTCTTTGTATGCACCGGTGTGACGCGTTTTCATATGGACGCCATCGTGGTTATCCACGGAAAATAGTAGCAATTTTAGGATGGTCAAAAAATTCTGTTTTTTGTTTTTAAAAATGTATTTTTAATAAATATATTATTTTATTAATATAGGTCACACACAAAAGGAGACAAGACCCCTTTCATCACAAAAATGTGCTCCCCCCCCCCAAAGTGGTGTTCGATCAATCAATTTGTAATCAGCAGGAACACTAAACTTTCATTAATAATTTTTTTTACAAAATGTCAATGTTAATTTTTGTACACAACCGTGGCAGACCTGAACTTTTATCTATCTCAGTGCTGGTCTATGAATTTGGAATTATTTTTAGACATTTTTTTTTTACAACGATTTGATACATTCAGATGTAGAGTCAAAAAATAGAAACGGGAGGGGGGGGGGGCTGCATTGGACATAAAAATTAAAATTGCCCCCCCCCCCCTACAAGAATTTATCCTGACTGGCACAAAAGAATAGGATACTTTTCCAGATTAGGACCCACGTTAACTCTAACCGACGCCAAGTCGATTTTAGGTTGGGTCCTAATCTCAAATAGCTCCTTTCCTCGTGCTGCTGGCCTCTGGAACTCCCTCCCTGCCCCCTGTTTCATCGACAGTACAGACATGCAGAAATTTAAAACTAATGTAAACAGACATCTCGCTACGCAGATCCCAATTTAGGTTGACCCCCCCCCTACCGTCTCCCCCTTTTCTTTTTATCAGTAGCCCCTTACGTCTACAGTGGCGGCCTGCCTTGTTTGGGGTGAACTATGTTTAAAAAAAAAAAAAGTACCAAGAATAGATACTACACTTTGATTCTGGCCTGATGACTGAAAATTATTAATACTTGATTTGTTGCCTTTTATTTACACGGATTTTGTTCGTCATGTGTGAAACGGACCCCTTCCCCTGAGCGGTGTTTATCGAAGAAGAAAAAACAAAAAAACTCTTAGCATAAACCAAAATAAAATGAATTTATCCGAAAATCAATCAATAAACATCACGTGTGTGTAGAGGGGCAGTTTAGAAGATCGATCTGGTCTTCGAACAAGAACTAAAATGTAAAATCTGTTTTGGGCAAACGTTGAGATTAGCGTCTGGGAACGAAAAACAAACTTTTTTAATGAGTAAATATGTTCATGTAATCGACGTATTTCCAAGATGGCGGCACATACTGCCATCTTGGAAATACTAGCAGATTTACTAATTTAGAAAGTCTTTTCTCCACGTGTAATAAAAAATAAATAAATAAACTCAATATGGATGTTACAGATTTTCTTTTGGAAAAGAATTATGTAAAAAAAAAAAAATATATATAAATGTTTACTGAATAGAATTATTTACTGACAAAAATATAAAGTAAATTAAAATTTACAAAATTGAAATGACCAAAAGATTTACAGTAAATTTGGTGTCAAAGAAAGAAATATGTAAAAGGGGGGGGGGGCTACCAAACATTTTCGAATGTGTCGTACACGTGCGCCAAACAAATTGTTTTTTTTTTACATACCTTTTATCTTTGGTTCTAATTCTGAAATATAAAGAAAAATGTGTTAAGAACTTTTTTGGTAAAATAAAAAAATTAGCTTAGAGATTCGAAAATTAATTTCTTAAAAGAAAAGTTGAAATTATTATAAAAAGAAGCAAGAAACGAAAACGCGACTTGTTTACAAAATCTGTTTTTATAAACAAGATGCAATTTTAAATTTGAATTCAGGTTAATAATTTATTTTTAAACAAAGTTTGGAGAAATAAACTTAAAACTTGGTTTTATAGTTTAATTAAACAACTTTTTTTTTTTAAAGTTGATTTTTTTAAATTATTAACGTTAACTATTTATAAAATTGCATGTAAATAGCTTCAAAAATGTTCAATACATGAGGGAATTATGTACTCAAGTCAACAGACCAAAAAAGGGGTCAAAAAACAAATGTGCCACAGATAATTGTTACCAAAGGCAAGATAAGATACTTTTACCTGCATAGGGTTTTTGTTTGTTTTTTGTAACGTATTTTAAAGCGTTGTGTCCATAAATAAAATTTTAAAAACTAGTGTCGGCGACATTGGTCAACATGTGAGGCGTCGAGCCTTAAAACAAAAATACACCCAATAAAATATACAGTTCACAATTGAACATTAAAATGTTCGTCCAATCGGTGCCAGTTATTAGCTGTATTTTTGTTTAATTTCCGATTTTTCGGTGATGCTCGAGGGCTCACGTGGTGACCAGTCGCCATTTTTCTGTCGTGTTGACCCGTCGACACTAGTTTATTATTATTTTTTTTATTTACGTACAAAACGCTTTAAGTTAAAATTTTAAAAAATTTTAAAAACTTATCCAGGTAGGCAGAAGAGTAACTTATCTTGCCTTTGGTAACATTTATTTGGTTTTACTCCTTTTGGGGGTGTTAACTTCAGTACCCAATTCCCTTCTTTCTTTGATTTAGGAGCACCAATAAACTAGAATACTTGTCTAAAATTTAAAGTTAGAGACTTTCTTTCGCGAAAAATTACTTTTAAAATTCAACGGTTCACAAAACTAAAAACAACATGTCAGCCATTTTAAGTTTTTCTATTATTAATAGATTGGAAAAAGAAAATGGACGACATGTGTTTACATAATAATCCTTTGCAAGTAATTGGGAAGCTTTTCTAAACTGACGAAAAACAGCATTTTTTTTTCTCATTTTAATGAACCTTTAAAACCAAAAAGTCAAATGTGGTTCATTTTTGATTCTAGAACAAAAAAGAAAAGAAAAAAAGTCCAATTTTCACGCATCGAGCAATGGAGCATATGTGTTAGTTTGAAAGAAAGTAAATGAACGGATGATTATATAACATTCTTACAGATACGTAGAACAAATAAATTTTAAGAATAATAAAACTTTTTGTTTTCAAATAAAAAACAGAAATCTTAATTTATTTTCTCCCCTCGCCATTAACGTGTAATTTTATCAACAGGACGACGTAAATCATTCGTAGTTTGAAGGAAATCAAGTTTAGTTTTCAGGATAAAAATAGATCTTCAAATGCACCTTGTGTCTAACTTTGCTCTCGTGGGGAGCCAAATAGAGAGAGAGAGAAGTGAATTAAATCTTAGAAGAGAGAGGGGAGGGGGAGAGAGTGATCTCCACTTCGTCTTGTCTGACAAGGTCACTCGGAAGTGACCCGGGAAATAGGTGGATTTCATTGGTGATATCTACAAGGCAAAATGGGATTGCATCAGATAATTGCATTCGATGATTATTAATTAATAAATTAGAAAAATTATTCAGAAAATTCAAGATTTAAAAAAGCGTTTAAATTATTTTTTTAAAGACGCAGGAGTTTTTAATATATTAAAAAAAAAAACATCCCGTTATGAAAAGGAAAAGACAAGAATGTAATTGTAGCAGGAGTTATTGTCAGTCTAAAACCATAAATGCACACGTGTACAACGATAGAGTTGGGGAGGGGGGGATCAAAATATAGGTTTTCTAAGACAATTTCCTAGAAACAAAATAACAAACAACAAAATAAGGATCTAAAATAAAACCTAATTAATAACCAACAAAAGTATTCTTATACATCACTTCATTTTTAACATTAGAATTTTTGTATGTAGGTTGAAAACTATTTGAATTAACTTGGGCACATGTCGCATTTCATACGATACACATTCCAGGGGAATTGGGTCATTTAGTGTAATGACTTTAAAACCATGAATGAATTTGATGAACAAATATAGAATTTTTTTTTTTTTAATTCTAAGAAAGATCAGAGTACTTTAATAAAGATATATTTAGATGTAAACAAAGTTGATTGTATAAAGTAATTATCTAAAAAGTATAAAAGGTGGTCACGTTTAAAAGTCAGCTCAAAATCATGCAACAGTCTTCGATGGTGTGAAAAGGTAGAACTACTTAAGTGGTTGAGTTTAATGTTGTTCGATGGTTGTTAATTAATTGAAGACAAAAAGTTAAATTCTTCAAATAGTTTTCCTTTTTTGGCAAAGGAGGGACAAGAAGTGGTTTGTTAGGTGGATTCTGGGAAGACATTTCCACATTCACTGAGTTTAAAGTTGTAAAAATAAAAAAAATTTAAAAACAAAAAAGATTATTTGGGAATACAATAATTTGTGCAAATGACATCTGACCTTGGAAGTGATCACTACCGCTCCCAATAAAACTCGGGGTATTATGTAAATAATAGGTGTTTTTTACAGTGGGAAAAGTTAAATTTATCTCATAGTACGACGTTTGCGTTATCTTTCAGAAATTGTTTTTCATTAAAAAAAAAAAAATGGGAAAAGTTAAATGTATATCTCGACGTCACGTGATCAAATGGAACGATTTTTGAAGTACGGTTATCCCCCTTTTAAAACTTTCAAAATGGCTGTCCTCTTCGTACACGGCTAAAATTTCATTTTCTATTATAAAAAAAAAATACTCGATTAATTTACGTGCTTTTTGCTATAGGATTTATTTAATCCGTGACAGGTACGTACGTCAAAAAGATATTTCTCAGTTTGTTTTATTCAAAGTATCCGCTAAAGTGTAAAAGCACCAAATAATATATCAATTTAAAAAAAAAAGTACGATCGAATATGTAAACTCGTTATTATTAATGACGATAATTAAAAGAATCTCACAATCGGAGCAAAACAAACTTTAAAAAATGCAATCAAATTTTAAAAATTAAAACGACTTTGTTTTTCATCTGAAATATCAACTAAAAATGCTTATTATTCAATAATAATTTTAAAAAATAATAAGTTTATCTCAGAAGCAAACTCTTAAAACTGGGTGTGATAACACGTGGTATTATTCAACATGGAAGGCTAGCTTGACCTGTAATAGATTTTCTTTTTGTACCACCTAAAAAAATCTATTTTCATAAACAATTGTTTATTGCTGATTCAGAGTTGCAAGTATTTAAATAATTTTAACTAGGTTATCAGAACAATATTACAATAATAGAAAAAAAATCGAATTCAAATTTAAAAAAAAAAAAAATGCTGTTTTGCTTCAAGCAATGATAAAAATTAAAAAAAATTTAAATGTTAAATAAATTTTTTTTTATTATTATTATTTATTTACAGATATCAATATTTTGAAATCACACGTGTGGCTCATTTAGATTCTGTGTGGCTATAATTGAAAAGAAAACATATGGCCAATTGTAGAGATTGCGAACTAACTAAATCTACTTACCAACTGGTGTGGGTGTCGGTTGTTTATTATTGCCCCCTTTTCCTTTATTCC
The DNA here is from genome assembly GCA_963556195.1 of Sepiola atlantica. Classification (NCBI taxonomy): domain Eukaryota; kingdom Metazoa; phylum Mollusca; class Cephalopoda; order Sepiida; family Sepiolidae; genus Sepiola; species Sepiola atlantica. Next base: position 2,332,311 of record OY744521.1, read on the forward strand.
ATGGATTGTGTTTTGGTAAAGGCGCCTCGACGTACGTCTTGTTGTCGAACATTTTCGTCTCGACGACGACGACACGTGTCGACGTTTGGGGTTGCTTACAATCCACCTTGGCGACTTTCTTATCTTCCAGATTGACATTATTACCATTGGTATTGTTACTTGAAACCTGAAATGTCGGGCTGCTACTTTCGCTTTTCGACTTTTTAGACACTAATTGCTCATTAATAGATTTTTGTTGACTATTATTGCAGTCCGTAGAAACCGCCACCGTCGAAGCAGTCGTAGTTGTTGTTGTTGTCTGAGAGGAGACTTTTGTCGCCATATTGAACCAGAGTCGACTGACGAGCAAATATTAAAATGGATTCGCTTCTTTCTTTCGCCAATACTTTTTTTTTTAAATAAAGTAAAAATAAAACCAACCCACAATTAACATAAATATATGTGCTGGTCGAATATAAGACCTAAACAAGTTCGTAATATTTAAAATATGTAAGATCCTCCGATCGGGTGATTGCCTGCTTTTTCTTTCTTTCTCCCAAATCCAAGTTTAATCTAAAAATTGTTTTTTTTTTAGTTAGGGAAATGCTTCGATGTAGAAACAAAAATCCAGGTCTTCCTTAGTTATCCAAAATGTCCATCGAGTCCAATCGAAATATATGTCGGTGCATCTTCAGCCGTTTTCTTTCGCTCATATATGTTTCGCCATAATCAAACGTTTAGACGCCACGATGGATGGCCAAAAACTTTCTGATGTTGAGTGTAATTTTTTTTTTTTTAGCAGACTTCCTCTTCTGTTGTAGGAAGGTCCGAATTAAAATGGGAAATAACAACAGTGACCACTGAAATAATGGTCCACGAGGCGACTACTAATTTGTGGGCGCCACAAAACAGATTTCGGTCTACTAAGCCACTCAGCTCAATGGCGTTGAATAGTTACTGGAGTCTCCCGTCAGCGCACATGTCGCCATTATAGAAGGAGGTTCTGCGCATGCGTGAAAAAAAAAAGTGGTCACATGACCGGCCAGTTGGCAGACACAAACCTCGTTCGTCCCTTCGTTCGGTTTTTCTCGTGTGCAAACGTGAACTTAATAATGCCTAGCAATATATTTGTTTAGTTTTTGATTTTGTTTACGAAAAATAACTTTTTCAAAGAATTTCATATCATTTTTTAATTATTTTTAGTGTTTATAAATAAATATTATTTCGGGGTGTTAAGGTAGATATATCAAATAACCAGTAGTAAGTAGTTAGCCTTCGACGAGGGTGGATGTTTGTGTACTACGACGACGACGACGACGACGACGACGACGACGACGACTACTACAATTCTTAACTTTTCACTACACCATACTTCAACCCGTCAATTCGGCCTTAGTTGAGTATTCTTCTATTCGGTTTTAGGAGGCCATCGTCCCAGACATTACCCCTTCCTCCTCCGAGGGAGCGAGAGAGAGAGAGTAATTAGTCCATTGCCTGTCGTCTGAGGCGGTCCGACCCAGGCTATTTTTTTTAAACATCCAGAGGGCACACTTTTGGGGGAGCTGGATCCGACCTCGTGCCACACATGCAGTCACTCTGATGGAGGAAAGAATGATAAATAAACTGTGGTTCTATTCCTCGCACTTGGTTGAACATCAAAATTTCAACTGAATAAAAAATAAGAAAGAAAACAAACTTTATTTAAAAGATATTCCTATTTGTCCAATAAAAACTTTCCTGGAGTAAGCAATTTTAATCACTTATGTGTGTGTGTGTATATATATATATATATAATATATATATATATTACACACATAAGAGCGTTTTCTTATCTACCTTTAAGCCTCGGTGAACTTATGGCCCGTGGCTTCCTGAGTACTTAATTTTTCTTCTTGGATTTATGGTTAGAAAGAGAGAAATATTACAAAAATGTCGTTAATATAAATATATTTATTTTTAATTTAAAAAATGCGTAGGATTTTCTTTTTTTAAATTTTTTCTTTCAACACAGTATTATTTAGACTAGTCTGGCAGTCTTATTTAACCACGTGTACTCCCGGGGAAGTTTTTTTTTAATGTTTTTAATCAAATATTTAAAAAAAACGGCACTTGTGCAGTTTAGTAAACAGCGGCAGATAATCCATAGGAAGTAACGACTCAAAAACATTTTAATAAATTTATTCTTTTATTTAATAAAATATAGTTTCTGAAAGAAAAAACATTGTAATAAAATAAAGTTTGTTTCCAATAAAATAACATTTTGGTCAATTGACTGATTTTTTTTTAAATATAATTTAAAATATAAAACGAACATAATATTAATATTACAATGTTTTCGCCCAAATGTTACTTTATTGAAAATAAACTTTATTTTATTACGATGTTTTTCGTTCGGAAATTATATATTATTAAATAAATAAATTTATTAAAATATTTTAATAAATTTATTTATTTAATAAAATATAATTTCTGAGATTGGTTTTTACTTCTTGTGGATTATCTGCCACTGTTTACTAAACTGCACAAGTGCCAAAAAAACTCCCGTAATTAAATTTGTGCTTACAAAACAAAACAAAAAAAATAAATTACCAGAGTTGTCAAAATCAGTGATTTGCATGAATAATTAATATAAAGAGTTTCACTGTTTCATTTCTTTTTTCCTAAGTAAATTCATTATTGTTTTTGTTTTTTTTTGTTTTGTTGAGAATTTGAAATTATATATTGGGATTCTTTTTGCTAAGTAATTAGTACATAGTACATACAAACATTCTTTTTTGTAGAATTTTAAATTATATTGGTTTCAGTCAACAAATGTTTTTGAGGGAAATTGTTTTTTTCTCTGAAACCATGTTTTAGTGTATATACATATAACATTAAAACACTATGTTGTTGCAAGTTTCACTGTAGACGTGAAACTAGACCAGAAAATATAGTCGCCATCTTTATAAACAAGTATTGAAAGAGACTAGCTAAGGAAGAACGATAACTCTTTTAACTAGAAAATTATGAACTTTCAGTTATAGTTCTTCCTTAGTCTCCTTCTCGACTTGTTTTGTGAAGATGGCAACTATATTTTTCCAGCCTAAGTTTCATTTCAATGTTTCACCTGTACGATGAAACTTGCTATTTTTAATGATTTTTGTTTGGGAGTAATGCCAAAACCATGCCGAAGACCGCAGATGTGCCTTTCCATCAGAAAGTGTATCGATACTCAAGGGCTGACTATGACATCTTCAGATCTTTCATCTCTGAAATTCCTCTGTATTCCATTTTCAGATAGAGTGTGTCCTGTGTCGCCTCAAATATATCTGATTGATTAATCACTGGTATTGAGAGTTTTAAACCTTCTAAAAACTTCCAAAAGAGACCAAACAGCCAGAATGTGCTGCCACCCATTGCTCACAGAAATCACTATTTGAATCGCTTTGAAAGCAAAGCCGCCTTTAAAACTGCACGCAACCGCTGCAGAAGTATTATAGGAAACGCAGAAGGAGTTCTATGCCTAGTCCGTTAAATCTAGAGTTGCTTAGCAGAGACTTGGTTGCCGTAAGTTTTAGAGAATAACTAACCGGCTGGTGAAACAGATGTAAGAGATTTATCACAAACCATCATCAATGGACCAAGGGTGATTTCCTCAGTATCTGATACAGCCAAACCTTTTGCAAATAACTTTGCATCAAATTTCACTCTTTCCAATCAAAGTAGGGGTGGGACATAATGGGTGAAAATTTCAGATTCATGCGAGTAGTATTTTTTGTGTTCATTTATACATAAATAACACTAAACAATCGAAAATTTTGCAAAATTCAGAAGGTGCAGGCCAAAAATAGCCGTTAGGGCTCCACGAGACTTAAAATCCATCATTTTTCGGTGAAAAAGTGGTTTCATGCGACATTGCAGGTCCTAAAACATCCTCAAAAGCTATCAATGGATATAGATGGTTAACTCTGATATAGTACTGTAATTTAGGACCATTTTCAGGCTGTAAAAGGGTTTTCATGAATGTAGAATAGCCAAAAACTAGTGAAAAATAGCCAAAATTATAATAGCCTGCACCTTCTGAATTTTGCAAAATTTTCAAAATGTTTGATTGTTTAGTGTTATTTATGTATAAATGAACACAAAAAAATACTACTCGCATGAATCTGAAATTTTTACCCATTACATCCCACCCTTAATCAAATCCACCTATACTCAGAATTTTTCCCTGAAAATACTTTAAGCGACATCCATATATCTATCTAGGATGGTGCCAAACTTATCAAGAGCCTTGATGCCAACTGATTCTGACAATATTCCAGTCATTGTGCTTAAGAATCTGTAGCTGGAACTAGCTCTTATCCTTACAAAACTGTTTAATCGTTGCTGAAAGAAGAAATGCTTTCCATCTCCTTAGAAAACTTTGTCAGTCTGCTCCGTATTTTAGAATACTGGAGATCGGTCTTTTGCATCTCAGTACAGACTGGTCAGTCTCCTGTGCATCATGAGTAAGTTATTTGAATCTGTGATAAATCAAGAAGCTGTTAATTACCTCAGCAAAAGCAATCTACTTAGTGACAAGCAATATGGATTTTGTCTTGCAAGATCAACAACTGACGTACTGACTGTAATATCGCACAGGATTAGTGAATCGATTGGCGGGGCTTTGTGTCTAGGGTGATATCTTTTGACATATCAAAGGTTTGCTTCACAAGCTTATTAGCTATGGAATATTTAGAATTGTCTTCTCAACCATCGAATCCGTTCTCTCTGATAGGTTTATAAAAGATGGGCAGGTCTGAAGTACATAGTATCAATGATCTTCCAAATCATATTTTGAGATCATTTGTTGATGTCTATGCCGACGAGACAACTGTCTGTGGCAGCACTCTAAAGAGCATTGGTGCGATGAGGATAAAAGTGGTTTCTTACTTTTAACAACTCTAAAACAAAGCTTCTCTCCTTTCACCACCAACGCTTGGATCCTCATTTTGCTTCAGATGAAATAAATAACTCTTCCCTTGAGAAAACCCCTTGCTTTGATAAACTCCCAGGACTGACTTTCACCTCAGACATAAAATCGAAGACTTACATCGAATCTGCTGTTAAGGTCGCTGAAAAAATGGTTGGATCATTCTTCCGCTCCAGAAAGTACCTGACTCCTGAAACAATCCTTTACCTTTATAAGAGTCAGATACATCCTGAGATGGGAGGTACTGCTGCCACATCTAGGGAGGTGCCACTCAGAGAAATCTTTCTTGACAGAGTACAAAATTGGCTTCATAATATAATGGGGGAGGGTGATCTCTTCTCTTCTCTATAGCTCCTTTCTCACCAAAGAGACATTGCTAGACTTTCTTTACTCTATCATTATTTTCATGGTAAGTGCTCGACTGAGCTCCAATCTCTACCCTCCCCCTCCCCTCCCCCTCCTCTAAAACATTCACAGCAAGAACTCATCTAGCTGTAAAGAACTTTCCTTTCTTCCTCTGGGTACCTAAAACCGAACAGAAGTTGAATTTCCCATCTGTGGAACACAATAATATGGGACTGTTTCCTGCTGACTACAACATGGTCATCTTCAAGTCCAGTGTCAACAAATATTTGCCGAACCGTTCTCTTAACTAATCAAATTCTGCCCATTCCACGTATTGTCTCCAATCGTCTCATAGTATGGTTCATCATCCACCTGACAATATCATTAATCCTTATCCTCAAGTGGCTTTTGGCCTTGGTATGTGGTAATTCATTGGTATAAAAAAAGAAACGAATTTCACTCTAAATAATTTAGGTGACTGAAATAAGAATTAATCGAATTTAAAATTATATGATAACATTTGGTTTCCATCTATTCCCTGCTTCTTTTGTTCCAACTCGTTTTGTTAGATAATGGCTTGGACGCATCTATTCAAGACGGGTGTGACTTACGCGGTTGTAGCGGAGTCATCCCGTGCAGTTGGGTTCGATGTGTTCCCACGGATGCTCGGTGACACCTGACGTAACCTTAAGGTTACGGGAGGTCAAAAAGTTGACATCACACCTGCGTGTTGATCGCGAGATTTGGTGGCGAGAGTTCGGCGTGGGAGAATTAAATCGAGATTGGATCAGTCGTTGGCTTGGGAGCGAAGAGTCGACAACGCCAAATATGTAGCAGTACGAGAAAGATTCCGAATGACGGAAATCTAAAAGCCTAAAACAGAATCTTCTATACTCCTCCTTCTCAAGTAATTAAGAATATTAACTAGTGAACTAGTTAGCGTAAACCTCTCTCTCAATCGCAGCGAACTCGTTCAGGTCGGCCAATTAAAGTAGTTAAATAAAAGCGGCTCTTTAAAACAGAAAAAGACTTGTTGTACTTTAAGAAACTGATTTCAGAGAGCGAAGACAACAGAAGAAGTCCGACCATAGTGATGGCGACGACGTCGGCGATGACGAAGACATCATAGCAGTGCGACACAATGGTTGCAGGCGAGAAAAAGCAGTACGAATATTAACGACCACAGCAACTGAAAAGCGCACACGAGTAGTCAGTATAGGGCGACGGCGATCGAGAATCAGATCTAAGTAAATACGACATATCGCCCCTTTGAATCAACAGCGAAGTTCTACGAGAACCAAAAAACTTTGGTGAGGCCAATAACGACACAATGTAACAGTTTGCCTCGTTGGTCTCCATCAATTCACTGTTTTGATAACTCATTGTAATACAGTTTCCTATTCCAGTAGCTTCTTTCCAAGAACTGTAGGCTTGTGGAACTCTCTTCCTGTTGACTGTTTTCCTCCTGCATATAGCCTTGGTCTTTTCAAGTCTAAGACCAATAGGCATCTCCTGTCTTTGCGATAATCATATTTGTTCTTGTTAGCTCCTTACATCAAGTGGCTTCATGTCTTGTCTGGAGCGCTTTCCATTAATGATAAAAACATTTTTTATTTCTTTCTCTTTTCCTATCAATGCTGGTGTTCCTCACGGCTCTATTCTACGCCGAACACTGTTTCTTCTCGATATCAATGATCTTCCAGAGAATATTGTTCAGAAAATGAACATCTATACTGGCGATACCACTCTCTATTCTGATGTTGCTTTTCGCCCATCTCCCTCAAATGAGTCGAAATATGCAGCTGAACTAGAAGTTGACCTGGGGTAAGTTGTGGATTGGGGTACAAAATGGCTTGTTTCATTTAATCCAATTAAGACTCAGCTCGTCTCTTTCAATCGTAGGCGTGTCCCTTTTCTTCCTGAGATTCTCATGGATGGCTCTGCCTTCGATGGCCGTTTATCCAAACAACATGATATAAATGCAGGTATGCCCCAGGGATCGACAATACGCTCTATTCTCGTCATGTGGGTAAAACGGACGCGAACATATCCAAAGCAATGGCTGAATCCTTAGAAAGTGACCTCTACTCTGTAGTGGATTGAAGTCAAAAATGGTTGGTAACTTTTAATGCCGCAAAGACGAAGCTCCTTTTCTTCAATAACTAAAAGCAACCCTTTCAACCACCGATTGTCATGGCAAATAACATCCTACCTGAGAGTCCAACGTTCAAACTCCTCGGCCTAACATTCACAGGTAACAGGAATTGGAACTAATACATAGAAGACATTGCCAAGGTTGCTGCAAAGAAAGTGGGCTCCCTCTACCGTACTCAAAAACTTCTCACACCTGACAGCATCCTATATCTCTACAAAGCCACCATCCGCCCATGCATGCAGTATTGTTGTCTACATATTTCTACTTGTAACTATTATATTATGTCCACTTCAAGCACATCCATTTTATCTAGTCATGCTGGCAACGATTCGTTTACAATTGTTTTCAATAGTTGACACTAAATCGTTTCTAATAGTTGTAGAGAGAAACAGGATTATCAAAAAAGAATGACAAAGTCTATGCATTTGTATTATTTGGATTATTCAAAAACTGGAGATCTGTGGTGAGGACTGCCATGCATGCAGCTAGCCAGTTGTCTGGAGAGGGAGGTCCACTGGTGTGGATATTGCTCCCAATCCTACATTATAATCAAAATACTGATGAAGAAGAAGAAGAAGATTTGAACCATTCTTCTCACCGTGGATGTTATTCTCACAACATTTCGGACAATGTAATCTCTACGGAATTTCTAATGGAACCGTTTACTAAAGCCACGCGGATAGCTGACTCTCGCTCTGTCACAGAAGTCTTAAGTAATTCGTAATTGTAGTCTTAGTATCGACCTTCAATCTCCAAAAGAACCGTCACTTAGAATCAATTATTACTTAGCACTTTTATCCGTTGTTCCACGGATTCTTGCAGACAATTCTAGTATGAATTTTAGAAATCTTAAACCTATTCTTGTGTATTCGTGTTTCAATTTAACTACTTATTGCTATATAGTACTACTTAAACTGTGGAATTTTTTAGATAAAGATTGATAATTTGGATTATTCAGATTATTTGAACTAATATACTACATATGTATATTTGTTTTTGTGAGTATAACATAAAAGATAAGAATAGTAGTCTGAATAATCCAAATTGTCTGAATAATCCAAATTGTCCGAATAATCCAAATTGTCTGAATAATCCAAATTGTCCAAATAATCCAAATTGTCCGAATAGTCCAAATTGTCTGATTAATCCAAATTGTCCGAATAGTCCAAATTGTCTGAATAATCCAAATTGTCTGAATAATCCAAATTGTCCGAATAGTCCAAATTGTCTGAATAGTCCAAATTGTCTGAATAATCCAAATTGTCTGAATGATCCAAATTGTCCGAATAGTCCAAATTGTCTGAATAATCATAATTGTCTGAATAATCCAAATTGTCAGAATAGTCCAAATTGTCTGAATAGTCCAAATTGTCTGAATAATCCAAATTGTCCGAACAATCCAAATTGTCTGAAAAATCCAAATTGTCTGAATAATCCAAATTGTCTGAATAGTCCAAATTGTCTGAATAATCCAAATTGTCTGAATAATCCAAATTGTCCGAATAATCCAAATTGTCTGAATAATCCAAATTGTCCGAATAATCCAAATTGTCTGAATAATCCAAATCATCAATCCTCATCTAAAAACTTCCGAAACACAGTTTATCCATAGGCAAACATCAGTTTGTCAAGATAACCAGAATAAAGAACTAAGTAGTAAATAAGAGTTCAGTGTTTTCCAAATAAGAAAATATTATTTAGTCTGTGTAGTGTAGCCATGTTTGTTCTGCTGTTGCTGTTGTGTGAGTTTGTGTTGTGACCTCGTTTAGGGACCGAAATGAAGATACGTTAGATGAACAATATATATTGAAGAAAAGATATGTACAGAGAACAAGCGCAGTGATATATCAGTCCGAACTGCCAGGGTAGACTTGAGTTCAATCCAATTACGAGAAGCTTAAATGCTTCCAGTATTTTATTAGGAATGGACGAGTCCAACTGTTCGTCATATAAGTACAGCACCATAACACACCCTCCCAAGCCTTACCTCCTCATGAATTTTAATATCGTTTCCGTTTTTGATTTATTTCGATATAACCGGAGCCATCCATTTCCTTTTAGACTGTCGCTTTTCTGTGGCTGCTTGGGGTACTGGTAAGTCAAAGGTGTCGTATATTACGTCCATCACTTCTTCTACCTGGGGACAGCTGTCAGTGTCATCTGACAGTCTTTTCCTAATCTGGTTTAGGTGTCTCTTATGAGAGAACTGAGATGTTTGGATTATGTAGACCATAGATCCAATCCTTTTTTCTATTCTACCAGGTTCCCAAAAAGATGCGTTGTTTTTAAACATTTTAAAATATACTCTGTCTCCTGGGATGTATCGTTTCTTCGGTACCGTAGAGGCTCGACCTTGTTTGGTCTGTTTAGGCAGTAATTTTGCAAAAACAGACTTCACTTTCCGTGCAAACATCATCTCCGTGGGAGACATGTAGACATGTTTGTTCTTCTGTTGCTGTTGTGTGAGTTTGTGTGCTCAGCAGTTTATGATGTGTTGCATGGCCGAGACAGAGTTTAGTGACATTCTCCCTTGCGTCATCTCTGAAAGAAACTAGAAAATGAGAGGGGAAATTGATGTATTTGGGGTTTATATCATAGACAAAATATTGTAACAGCTTTTGCAACATGCGGAGGCATATATTTCTGTGCTTCTGATTGTCTGATATAAAATCTTGATTGTAATCTTATCCAATCAAGAGCTAATATTTTTAAACAACATTTATTGGTTGTTGCTGCTTCTATATAGTCAGGCTTTGCTTATAATCGGCCTGTTCTGAAATTAATGTACAGTGAATCCCTGCTATTCGTGGACTCACCATTCACGGTTTCACAAATTCGCAGATTTTCCGCATAAGCATTGACTTAGCATTTTCTTCATAAATTCTGTAGAACTTACAAATATGATAATCACTTAAGTCCAACTAAGGCCAATATGACATAAAAACGCATTATTCCGTAGGATTCATATTAAATGCGGCTCATACAAAAGCATTGGAATTTCAAATTTTATAAGAAACTGAAATATGAAAAAAAAAAAATCAATCAACTTGTAAACAGAAAATGCTAATCTATGCAAATTTGTTGGTTTTCATGCAAAAAATAAACATGCTAATGTACAAAAAAATCATGCTAATGTACAAAAAAATAAACATGCTAATGTACAAAAAAATAAACATGCTAATGTACAAAAAAATAAACATGCTAATGTACAAAAAATAAACATGCTAATGTACAAAAAAATAAACATGCTAATGTACAAAAAAATAAACATGCTAATGTACAAAAAAATAAACATGCTAATGTACAAAAAAATAAACATGCTAATGTACAAAAAAATAAACATGCTAGTGTACAAAAAATAAACATGCTAATGTACAAAAAAATAAACATGCTAATGTACAAAAAAAATCATGCTAATGTACAAAAAAAATAAACATGCTAATGTACAAAAAATGATTTGTAGAGAACTTTGATGTATCAAAATCTATTCGCCAATTTTCGCTATTCGCAGGTGTGTCTGGAACGTAACCCCCCCCCCCGTGAATAGCGGGGCCTACTGTATTATAATATTTCTACCTGCAAATATCTTTACCTATATAAAGTTAGGTATGTCTATATGTTTATATATTTGTACGTACAGAATCTACTCCTAAACTGATTAACTGATCATAATGAATTTTGGAACACAGTTGCGAGGCTTAAAGGGAGGTAATGTGAGTTATATTTAGTTTAATTTAGTTTCATACAAAGGTAGTAAAAAGAGGGGGGGGGATGTCTTTTGTGAAATTTCAGATTTCTCCGATTTTTGTGAAAATTTTAACAATAGACATCAATTAATAAATATTTCCCAAATTTCAGTTTATTTGGGGTATGTTAAAGGGGTTTTAGGGGGAATAATGTGGACACAGCCTCCCATTTGAATTGAATCTGATCCATAGTCACTAGACACCAAATAAGCAAGAGTCCCTGAATTTCAATTTCTGCTTAAGACCCCCTTAAGCTTAACTTTTAGACATTTTCTCAAATCAATATCATGTAATGGATTTTGATCAAATTTGGAATAAGGATTCTAGACATAAGGTTTAGTAGTATTATATCTTGATTTTAATCTTCGTAAGTCGACTTCAAATTAGTGCAAAACTGTTCTGTTCAGTGAATTAATTTTACCCGTCCTAGGATGGGTATTCTTCTCGTAATATAAAAGGGGGGATCAAGCCAACACCCCTAAAGAATGAGGCACTCTGGCCTATTAAAAAATGCCTGGGCAGCCCCGTCGGTATTCTCTGGTCAGTAGCACCTCAGGGAGCTAGAAATTAACTAACTCCTCACCAAAGAGGGAAGGCAAGGCCTGGGAGGGTGGACCTCCTTGGACTACCCAGGACCAATACCACAGCCCGACAGGTAAAAGACCACCGAAATGGTATTTTCCAATCAAGAGTCACTGAGCAACAGAAGCTGGATCAATTAGACTTGAGGCACCCTAGACTTAGCAAATATCAAAAGGACACATGTGTGGACACTTTTCTTTTTTTACTTCCGGTTAAATTATAAACAAAACACAGTTTTTATTTTTACAAAACATTTTGTTTTGTAAACTTTAGAAATTTATAAAAAGACTAAATTTTTAATTAAAAATAAGTTATAATTTAAAAAAAAAAATGTATTAACAAATAAAACAAATTGACCCCTAACACATTTAAATAATTTACTTTGGACATTCATAAAAAAGGGCGGGAGATTATATTAAATTATTTACAAGCATAATAAGATTTTTTAAAAAACACAGTTTTATTTACAAAACTTTTTTTAATAAAAAACCAGAAGAAACAAATTTGGTGGTGCCTATTTAATTGCCTCCCCACGAGAGCAGAGTTAGACACAAGGTCGGTTTTTAATGTTAAGAAAATTCAGCTCCCCAAAAAAGGGTACTCTGGATTGGGGGAAAATTAAAATTGCCTCAGTCAAGAAGAATTTCTCCTTCACTAACCGAGGAGAGGAAAGATGAAGTGTAGTATCAGAACAGATACTACACTTTTCTCCTAGTCAAAAGGTAGAGGAAGATTTTAAAACAAGTATTTTTTTATTTCAATATTTTTGTAAAACATTAAATACCAAAATGATTTGATTTTTTATGCTCGTAAATAAATATTTAATATCTCCCCCCCCCCTCTCCCTCTTTTCCTTAAAATAACTCTTTCCCTACATTAAAACCCGACCTTGTGTCTAACTTTGCAGCCTCATGGGGAGACAAGTAAAAAGCAATGTTTTTATTTTTAAATAAAAAGTTATGAAAAATTTTATAAATAAAATTAAGTAGTTTTTAAATGTTATTTCGTGTGTTTATACATTTTGCTTAAAATAAAACGTTTGTTGCTTTTTAAAAAAATAAATCTCTAAAGTTTTTAAAAATAAAACTTTTTAAATTAATTCTACGAAATGTGCACATTTGGTATTTGCTGATTCTGTGGTGCCTCAAGTCTAATTGATCCAAGTTTTTCCTATGCCTACAGTTTATAGCTATTTCACTTTTACAGTTTAACATTTTTTTTTCTTCTTTAAACTTTAAAATATCTAGTTTCTTTCTCAGACATGAATCGTCTATGAAGCTTAGCCAAACTTACATTTTTTCACTTCAACTACCGGAGAACATCCACTCTCTTTAAATTTCTAAAAATGGTTAAATACTGATGTACTATATATACCATTACTCTCAGATCCACTCTAACCCGGAGCGGTAGTACTTCTGAGGGACCCATCTATGAGTTAGATAGAAACTATCGTTTACACACTATTTACAACACAAAACAAATGAATATACGTATGGTTTTGGCATAAAATAACCCAACAACGATTGACAACATCCAATTGTGCATTATTACAAGTATATGGGAAAATCAATCCCATTACTTCCACAACAGACAGCACATTTCATACAAACTGGCCAAACATTTCGGACAGGACTGTCTTACAAATGAGGCAGAAACAGACAACAATCCTGCCACAGAAATAGCCCGCAAAAGCCGCCAGAAATACACAAAGACCTTCCATTCCAGAAAACTGGAAGAATGGGCCAACCAACAACATGCTAAGTATTTCCTAGGTGAATTATCCCAGGAATATCTAGATAAGGAAGGCTCTGTAGACTGGCTGAAAAGAGGATCTCTCCACTATGATCAGGAGAGAATGATAATGGCTGTTCCAGATCAAGGCTTGATGACCAATGCCTTTAAAAAGATGATTGATCTCAGCAACAATAACAAGTGCAGGTTCTGTCTCACAGAAGTGGAGAGTGTGAGCCATCTGACATCCAGTTGTAAGATTCTCGTAGGGGATGGCTATTATACAATGCGACACAACGGAGTGTGTAAATATCTCCACTGGACTATTTGTAAAAAGTTGAATATCCAGTGTAGCAGCAAGTCCTGGGAGCATATACCAGAAAGAACAGTTGGAAATAAGTTATACACCATCCACTATGACTATGCAATCCCTACAGCTACATATCTAGAAAACGGAGCTGTTAAACCTGACATAGTAACATGGGACAAAAGGGAGAAAGTAGCAACCCTAGTTGAAGTCTGTGTCCCTAATGATGCAGGATTAAACAGAGCTGAAATGGAAAAGATTACGAAATACCAAGGTCTTATGTACGACATGAAAAGAAACTGGAATCTTAGGAAGATCTCCATCATCCCAGTAATTATAGGAGCAACAGGACTAATGAAAAAGAATTTCAAAAGCTATCTGGCGAATATACCCGGTGAACCGAGTGCAAGAGAGATACATACAATTCCACTTAAAGGGACGGTTAGAATCTTAAAAAGATCTCTCGGCTGGAGTGTCTGAAATAGCCAGTGAATGTCTGGCATCCGGTAAGATGCCCCATCCCCAGCAAAAACAACAAGATAAGAAAATTTAAAAAATCAGCCTTAGTTCTATCCACCCTTTTCAACTAATAATTCATTTGAAGGATAAAGTATTTGAGAATATATAAGACATTAAAGAAAATAAAACACTAAGGCTTCACACAAAAGAGGAGTTTTCTTAAGTGTTTTAACCAGTGAATACAATTGTAACTGTTTTTTCAAGAAAACTAACATTCTATTCATTGTTCATTACTGTTTTAGTAAATACAGCTTTGGTACTTTTTGAATAAACTTTGAGTGTTGATAATGTGAGAAGAGTTTTCCAACGAATCGATATTGTGATGTTAGGGTCAGAGTTGACAAACGAATGTAGCAGACAACTATTGACAAGGTCGGTAGACACACAAAGAGGGTGGAAGAGAAGAAGACGGATTGCAATCTGTCAATATCTCCAATCTGGGCCAGACATTCTAATATCTTAAAAGACAGTTGGGGGTGAATGATATCCCTACCAATGTAATGGATTTTCTCGAATCAGTGACGAAAATATTGAAAGGATGAAGGTTTCAATTCACTGGAATCAGCAAATCTAAAGACTGTTTGGATTATATGCGACAATGCCATGCAACTCAGACATTTTTGGTGCCATAGACGATAAACAAAGTAGATGAAAGAGAATAAAAAACGAGAGATAAAATAAAAAGGTGGACGAAAAATTGAAGAAAATAAAAGAGTAACAAATTGGAAATTCCAGATAAGTATATATTTTTTAAACTTGGTTCACCCCAAACAAAGCAAGTTGCTACTGTAGACGTAAGGAGCTACTGAGAATTAGAATGAAAGTTTTGGGGGTCATCCTAAATTGGGAGCTGTGCAGCGAGATGCTTGTTCACATTAGTTTTAAATTTCTGCAGTGCGGCGATGGGACAGGGCATGGAGCTGGAGCTTGGTGAATAGTAATGGACCTATAAGATTAGATACTCTTTTTTTAACCTTGTCTAAGAGGGAGAGAATAGTGGTTGGTGCACCAGCCCAGATGTGGCAACAACACTCCATGTATGGGCGGATGGTGGCTTTGTAGAGATATAGTTTACTAGCACGGTAGAGGGAGCCCACTTTCTTTGCAGCGGCCTTGGCAATGTCTTCTAAGTAGTTGTTCCAATTCATGTTACTTATTGATTTGAGAAAATGTCTAAAAGTTAAGCTTAAGGAGGTCTTAAGCAGAAATTGAAATTCAGGGACTCTTGCTTATTTGGTGTCTAGTGACTATGGATCAGATTGAATTCAAATGGGAGGATGTGCCCACATTATTCCCCCTAAAACCCCTTTAACATACCCCAAATAAACTGAAATTTGGGAAATATTTATTAATTGATGTCTATTGTTAAAATTTTCACAAAAATCGGAGAAATCTGAAATTTCACAAAAGACATCCACCCCCCTTTTTACTACCTTAAACTAAATTAAACTAAATATAACTCACATTACCTCCCTTTAAGCCTCGCAACTGGGTTCCAAAATTCATTATGATCAGTTAATTAGTTTAGGAGTAGACTCTGTACGTACAAATATATAAACATATAAACATACCTAACTTTATATAGGAAAAGATATTTGCAGGTAGAAATATTATAATACAGTAAGCCCCGCTATTTACGTGGGGGGGGGGGGTTACGTTCCCGACACACCTGCGAATAGCGAAAATTTGCGAATAGATTTTGATACCTCAAAGTTCACTACAAATCATTTTTTTGTACATTAGCATGATTATTTTTTGTACATTAGCATGTTTATTTTTTGTACATTAGCATGATTATTTTTTGTACATTAGCATGTTTATTTTTTGTACATTAGCATGATTATTTTTTGTACATTAGCATGTTTATTTTGTACATTAGCATGTTTATTTTTTTGTACATTAGCATGTTTATTTTTTGCATGAAAATCAACAAATTTGCATAGATTAGCATTTTCTGTTTGCAAGTTGATTGATTTTTTTTTTTTTTTCATATTTCAGTTTCTTATAAAATTTGAAATTCCAATGCTTTTGTATGAGCCGCATTTAATATGAATCCTACGGAATAATTAGCGTTTTTATGTCATATTGGCCTTAGTTGGACTTAAGTGATTATCATATTTGTAAGTTCTATCGAATTTATGAAGAAAATGCTAAGTCAATGCTTATGCGGAAAATCTGCGAATTTGTGAAACCGTGAATGGTGAGTCCACGAATAGCGGAGATTCACTGTACATTAATTTCAGAACAGGCCGATTATAAGCAAAGCCTGACTATATAGAAGCAGCAACAACCAATAAATGTTGTTTAAAAATATTAGCTCTTGATTGGATAAGATTACAATCAAGATTTTATATCAGACAATCAGAAGCACAGAAATATATGCCTCCGCATGTTGCAAAAGCTGTTATAATATTTTGTCTATGATATAAACCCCAAATACATCAATTTCCCCTCTCATTTTCTAGTTTCTTTCAGAGATGACGCAAGGGAGAATGTCACTAAACTCTGTCTCGGCCATGCAACACATCATAAACTGCTGAGCACACAAACTCACACAACAGCAACAGAAGAACAAACATGTCTACATGTCTCCCGCAGAGATGATGTTTGCACGGAAAGTGAAGTCTGTTTTTGCAAAATTACTGCCTAAACAGACCAAAGAAGGTCGAGCCTCTACGGTACCGAAGAAACGATACAACCCAGGAGACAGAGTATATTTTAAAATGTTTAAAAACAACGCATCTTTTTGGGAACCTGGTAGAATAGAAAAAAGGATTGGATCTATGGTCTACATAATCCAAACATCTCAGTTCTCTCATAAGAGACACCTAAACCAGATTAGGAAAAGACTGTCAGATGACACTGACAGCTGTCCCCAGGTAGAAGAAGTGATGGACGTAATATACGACACCTTTGACTTACCAGTACCCCAAGCAGCCGCAGAAAAGCGGCAGTCTAAAAGGAAATGGATGGCTCCGGTTATATCGAAATAAATCAAAAACGAAAACGATATTAAAATTTATGTGGAGGTAAGGCTTGGGAGGGTGTGTTATGGTGCTGTACTTACAAACTCGCACAACAGCAACAGAAGACGAACAGTTGGACTCGTCCATTCCTAATAAAATACTGGAAGCATTAAAGCTTCTCGTAATTGGATTGAACTCCAGTCTACCCTGGCAGTTCGGACTGATATATCACTGCTCTTGTTCTCTGTACATATCTTTTCTTCAATATATATTGTTCATCTAACGTATCTTCATTTCGGTCCCTAAACAGGGTCACAACACAAACTCACACAACAGCAACAGCAGAACAAACATGGCTACACTACACAGACTAAATAATATTTTCTTATTTGGAAAACACTGAACTCTTATTTACTACTTAGTTCTTTATTCTGGTTATCTAGACAAACTGATGTTTGCCTATGGATAAACTGTGTTTCGGAAGTTCTTAGATGAGGATTGATGATTTGGATTATTCAGACAATTTGGATTATTCGGACAATTTGGATTATTCAGACAATTTGGATTATTCTGACAATTTGGACTATTCGGACAATTTGGATTATTCGGACAATTTGGATTATTCGGACAATTTGGATTAGTCAGACAATTTGGATTATTTAGACAATTTGGATTATTCAGACAATTTGGATTATTCGGACAATTTGGATTATTCAGACAATTTGGACTATTCAGACAATTTGGACTATTCAGACAATTTGGATTATTCGGACAATTCGAACTATTCAGACAATTTGGATTATTCAGACAATTTGGATTATTCAGACAATTTGGATTATTCGGACAATTTGGATTATTCAGACAATTTGGATTATTCAGACAATTTGGATTATTCAGACAATTTGGATTATTCAGACTACTATTCTTATCTTTCATGTTATTCTCACAAAAACAAATATACATATGTAGTATATTAGTTCAAATAATCTGAATAATCCAAATTATCAATCTTTATCTAAAAAATTCCACAGTTAAAGTAGTACTATATAGCAATAAGTAGTTAAATTGAAACAAGAATACACAAGAATAGGTTTAAGATTTCTAAAATTCATACTAGAATTGTCTGCAAGAACCCGTGGAACAACGGATAAAAGTGCTAAGTAATAATTGATTCTAAGTGACGGTTCTTTTGGAGGTTGAAGGTCGATACTAAGACTACAATTACGAATTACTTAAGACTTCTGTGACAGAACGAGAGTCAGCTATCCGCGTGGCTTTAGTAAACGGTTCCATTAGAAATTCCGTAGAGATTACATTGTCCGAAATGTTGTGAGAATAACATCCACGGTGAGAAGAATGGCTCAAATCTTCTTCTTCTTCTTCTTCTTCTTCTTCTTCTTCATCTTCATCAGTATTTTGATTATAATGTAGGATTGGGAGCAATGTCCACCCCAGTGGACCTCCCTCCCCCCCCCTCCAGACAACTGGCTAGCTGCATGCATGGCAGTCCTCACCACAGATCTCCAGTTTTTGAATAATCCAAATAATACAAATGCATAGACTTTGTCATTCTTTTTTGATAATCCTGTTTCTCTCTACAACTATTAGAAACGATTTAGTGTCAACTATTGAAAACAGTTGTAAACGAATCGTTGCCAGCATGACTAGTTAAAATGGATGTGCTTGAAGTGAATATAATATAATAGTTACAAGTAGAAATATGTAGAAATATTGTAGACATGACACCTGTAAACGGGTATGACTATTAATAAACAATTTATTGTAAATGATCGCTTGTAGGCATGATTAGAATTGAGTGAGAAGCTTGTTTGAGATTGCCATTTTGTAGTAGGCTCGCGGCGTCTGTATTCCTCTTACTGGTCTTGTTTCGATTCGTTGTATGTAAATCTGTTATAAACAATTCCTTGTAAACATAACGGTTTTAAATGATTTATTGCCAGTATGAAATTAGAATATTTAATATTCTATTTTATTAAGATTAGTAATGCGTGGTTGGAGAATGTAAATTAATTTTCTGAGCACGTGGGGTGTCGATAAAATTCACTGTTCATTAGGTTGGCAATAATGCACATATCGGAAAGTAGAAAACCGTTAAAAGCTATTTCATTTATTAATAGTTAAAAGTACAAAACTGTTCAAAAGCCGTGGGGGACAAAGACATTTCATTTATTAATAGTTTGTCTATGACAAATAATAGAAAACCAAGAAAAGCAAGACATAAAATTACATTGTTCCGATACAATAAAACAATGCAAACATTATTCCTTTAAAGGATAAAAAGAAAACATGGGCGAAGCACAAAGCACAATTTACATTTTCTCATGTCATCTTTTCTTGTTCGGGGAAGTGCCTTGAAGATGATGTGGCGTGTAGCATGTCTAGCCAAGAAAATGAGGAAGAGAACTGGTCTTAATTCTCGACCACGGTTGGTACAAGAGTTGTCATGAGATCTCGTGTTTGTACACTGTACAATTCAATCCCTGATCCACACAGTCCGCAACAAGCAGAATAGGTGAAAGCACGTTCAAGATCAAATGAGGATGATGCACCCTGAAGATAACGGAAATATTCTGCATGACAAAGTGCATCAACATGAAGACAATCATCATTTGATACCAGCTTTGTTGGCTCAGTCGGTTGGGCGGTGTTCATTTTTGAGCAAACCCAACGGGTGATTTGAGCTTGTCCTGCTTTTTCTGGAATCTTTGATAACGATGAATCTGTCTGCTCTGACCAGCCGGATTTTATCGATGATCCCTTTCTATCGCCCTCTTTTTTCAGTTTTTACATTTTCCCTGAAAAATAAATTAATAACTTTTTTTATTAGTTAAGTTAATGCGTTTATTGTAAAGTTTAACAACAAACTTATTGTTTAATGTTTACAACGACATAATCACTATTCTGATGGACAAATTAAAACAATAGTTTAGTAGCACTGTTATCCGTCCCAATTACGAAAAAAATATTGATTCGTACTTTGGTATGATTGAAGATTAACATCTTATGCAATATTACTCGCCTCTATCCCAAAAGTATTCCACCTGTTTTAGGCGATCACGTGTGAACACCCTGAAAAAATTCACGGAAAGATGAAAGGAAAAAAAAGTGTTATTTTGGAATTTAAAGTGGGGGATTTTTTTTGTATATAAATTTAATGTAAAATGATCCCCATTTTTTGGGCCAGTTTTAGGACAGTTAACTAAATTCTTTTTTTTCTATGGGAGTTAAATCTGCTGCGTTTATTTTTTTTGGGGGGTTAGCTACTTTTTTAGGCGATTACATGTCGTTTTATGACCTTGCCACTTGGACTTAGGGTTAGTGGTAAAAACTTTTGGTAAGTTCCCTAAAAAGATAGAATGGCCAAGACATACAACTGATCCCCCACTAAATTTCAAAAATCAGAATGTCATTTTTTCAGGAGAGGGGGGGGGGGTATCAGAGGGTATTACTCTGCAAATTTACCCATATTTCATTTTTTTTAATCTTATACATTTTTTTTACGATACGTCTCTCTTTTATTTTAATTTTAAGCAATTGATTTTAGTTGTGTTTACTTTTCCCGTGAAAATTGAATAAAAAACTTTGACATCATCTAACTAATTAAATACCTTATTTTTATGGAATAAATAAAAAATATGAAAAGTTTGGATATTATTGTAGATGAACACCCATCTCCCGATAAAATGAGATTCTACTTTTTTAGACGATTACATGTGAATACCCTAATAAACTAGTCGAAAGAGAAGCAACAAAAAATATTTTAGCATGTAAAAATGGGGGATTAGTTTCGCAAATAAATTTAATGTAAAATAATCCTCCATTTTCGAGCCATTCTAGGGTTTTATGGCAGTTAACCATTTTTTGCCATAGGAGATGAATTCTGTATCTTATTGTTTTGGGGCGATTGCGCGTGGTTTTACAACCTTGCCAGTCAAACTTAGGATTAGTGTTAAAATATATTAGTTAACTGCCCTAATAAATTAGAATGACCGTAAAAGGAAGAATCTAATTATTTAGGGGGGGGGGTGTAATTTAGCTGAGTGTGTTAATCTACACATTTACCAAAGTTTGTTGTTAAAATTTTGGAATTCTCTGAGTAAAATATTTTTTTTAATTAACGGCCTCCCATCCCAAATAATTGCTGCCCGGAGAGCAGGTAGGTTTTGCTAATATATATATATATATATATATATATATATATATATATATATATATATATATATATATATATTTTGGCAGCAAGTCGTTTATTATACATGTGTCATTGAAGACCACAGAGTTTTCTTTCTTTGCGATCTTTCTTGGTTAACTTCTCGACTCGACGAGCGATTCGTCGGGTTTCCGGTGTCAATTGGTGGATTATGGCGCCTAATGTTGTATCTTGGGCCATTTATCTAATTGACACCGGAAACCCGACGAATCGCTCGCCGAGAAGTTAACCAGAAAGATCGCAAAGAAAGAAAACTCTGTGGTCTTCAATAACACATGTATATAAATAGGACTTTTGTCTTTTTTTTTTAATAACTAATATAAGTTAGCAAAACATTTATATGGAACAAAACTTAGGTGTAGTATACGGAACGTTTATGTTTTTGTCTTTTAAGGGAAGTGGGGTCTGATCAACTCTGCTGGGAAGCCATGAAATTAAATACTGTCTTATTTTTAAATTCCCCAAACAGTTTTTCATAGTAAACAACTGATGATCCCTTAAATAATGTTAGAAGCAAACTAATATAATAACTGAAAAAGTTAAATTGACTTACATGAGTGATTTTCCACTGAACGACTTGGGACTTAAGGTTTTTTTTTGGGGGGGGGGGGGTTAATATAGTTTTAATGGTTGAGAAACTTCCAAGACTATATATATATATATATATTTGTATATATATATATATATATATATACATATATATACAAATAGTAAGCGAGTGTTATAAAAAAAACTTTTCTAGCATGATGTAGAAATTGTTCTGCCCATTTGACCAGATAGTTCTTAACTTGTGTTCAACTGATTTCCATTCGCAGAGGTTCGGCAGAAATCTTCTGAAATAAATAATAATTCCGTGTTATTTTGTTCATAACATGTTGAGCCAAACAAGAAAATTGTCAGAGGATTACGTGCATTATGGGTTCGCGTGTTTGATGGAACATCATATCAGTCTGCGCCTTCAAGGAATGCAACTGCAATGTCGCGTTGAGCAACTGCAGTCTAGCGCTCGTAGAAGAAGCAGATTTCATGAATTCGAATTGAAGAGAATCTGATTTGGTGCACACGCTAACTTGTCCGTTCTTGGCTTTGTTCCAATTGACAAACCGATTCTTACTGAATCATCTAAGGTTGCCTGATCACAAGTTGGCGAGACACTTATAAAATCAGCAGCATTGAAGATAGCTGACGTCATGCTGGGACATGCTGCTGCGGAGGAGTTATATCCGATTCCGCTCGCAAATGACACCATCACTTACAGAATCGACAATACAAGTGGCAACATCCATGCCCAAGTAGTTGAAGATTTAGTCAAGATCCCAACGAAAGTTAATCTTCAACTCAACAAGAATATTGACGTTGCCGAAATGAGCTCATTGTATGTGTTCGTTATGTAAAAGTAGATATCAAAGAAAAGTTTGTTTTGTAAGCCACAAACAATAACAAGTCAGCTGATACGAAAAGAAGCTTAAGGATGACTTCTTCATGCGCAATGACCTTTTCTGGGACAGCATGGCTGCAGTCTACATTTTGTAGCATAAATCCGGGTTGGAGTATTGTTAATGGTTGATGCACAACACATCATCAGGTACTGTGTCCTATACATATATATGAACAACACATCATCAGGTATGCGCACATCAAAATATACAGGTATGCACACATCAAAATATGCAGGTATGCACAACACATCAAACTATACAGGTATGCACACATCAAAATATACAGGTATGCACAACACATCAAAATATACAGGTATGCACAACACATCAAAATATACAGGTATGCACAAATCAAAATATACAGGTATGCACAACACATCAAAGTATACAGGTATGCGCACATCAAAATATACAGGTATGCACAACACATCAAAATATACAGGTATGCGCACATCAAAATATAGAGGTATGCACACATCAAAATATACAGGTATGCACACATCAAAATATACAGGTATGCACACATCAAAATATACAGGTATGTGCACATCAAAATATACAGGTGTTTGCACATCAAAATATATAGGTATGCGCACATCAAAATATACAGGTATGCACACATCAAAATATAAAAGTATGTGCATATCAAAATATACACTTATGCACACATCAAAATATACAGGTATGCACACATCATAATATACAGGTATGCGCACATCATAATATACAGGTATACGCACATCAAAATATACAGGTATGTATAACACATAAAACTATACAGGTATGCACACATCAAAATATACAGGTATGCACAACACATCAAAATATACAGGTATGCGCACATCATAACATACAGGTATACGCACATCAAAATATACAGGTATGTACAACACATAAAACTATACAGGTATGCACACATCAAAATATACAGGTATGCACAAATCAAAATATACAGGTATGCACACATCAAAATATACAGGTATGCGCACATCAAAATATACAAGTATGTACAACACATCAAACTATACAGGTATGCACACATCAAAATATACAGGTATGTACAACACATCAAACTATACAGGTATGCACACATCAAAATATACAGGTATGCACACATCAAAATATATTTAGGTATGCGCACATCAAAATATACAGGTATGCACACATCAAAATATACAAGTATGCACACATCATAATATACAGGTATGCGCACATCATAATATACAGGTATGCGCAAATCAAAATATACAGGTATGCACAGATCAAAATATACAGGTATGTGCACATCAAAATATACAGGTATGCACACATCAAAATATACAGGTATGCGCACATCAAAATATACAGGTATGCACACATCATAATATACAGGTATGCGCACATCATAATATACAGGTATGCACACATCAAAATATACAGGTATGCGCACATCAAAATATACAGGTATGCACACATCATAATATACAGGTATGTGCACATCAAACTATACAGGTATGCGCACATCAAAATATACAGGTATGCGCACATCAAAATATACAGGTATTCGTATATCAAAATATACAGGTATGCACACATCAAAATATACAGGTAAGTGCACATCATAATATACAGGTATGTTCAACACATCAAAATATACAGGTATGCACACATCATAATATATAGGTATGCGCACATCAAAATATACAGGTATGCACAACACATCAAAATATACAGGTATGCACAACACATCCAAATATACAGGTATGCACAACACATCAAAATATACAGGTATGCACAACACATCCAAATATACAGGTATGCACAACACATCAAAATATACAGGTATGCACAACACATCAAAATATACAGGTATGCACAACACATCCAAATATACAGGTATGCACAACACATCAAAATATACAGGTATGCACAACACATCAAAATATACAGGTATGCACAACACATCAAAATATACAGGTATGCACAACACATCCAAATATACAGGTATGCACAACACATCAAAATATACAGGTATGCACAACACATCCAAATATACAGGTATGCACAACACATCAAAATATACAGGTATGCACAACACATCCAAATATACAGGTATGCACAACACATCAAAATATACAGGTATGCACACATCAAAATATACAGGTATGGGCCCATCAAAACCCCTCCCTTCAAAACTGACTGGAACTCATTGGAGAGGGCCTCAAGGACAACAATGAACAACAAAGAACTGATCCTAGATGTACTCCAACATTTTCTCTGCACTCATCGCTGATGATGTGATCTACCCGTACCCTGCTTCTGACGTTCTCTGTACATGCATTGTACTAGTCTGATTAACCACTCCCCAATTCTAAGCTTGCGCATTTCCGACCATAGCACTACTCGGGAAACATTGTCAAAAGCCTTTTCTAGATCAACAAATGCCATGTATAGTCCACTGTCTGACCCAATGTATTTCTCCTGCATTTGACGTAGAATGAAGATTGCATCTGTTGTGCCTCGACCTGGTACAAATCCGAACTGCATAGCATCGATGTCAACTTGACTGACTAGCAGGGAAATAGGGTCCTGTTTCTTATCGAATCATATTGTTAATAGAAGTTTTTATTTATTTATTTATTTGTTTTACTAATTGATCCTTGTGGGGACGGTTCATGATAGGAATCTATCGACATTGGATTTGAAGACGACCATTTTGTAATATGCAGGGAAGCAGTCCCATGTATTACCTTCCACAGCCCTTGTGAAGAACCTCTGTTTTTGGAAATTCTGCCTGGGAAGAAGAAAAGAAAGTCTTTTTATTGTTAGGAGTTCTTGTCGTGAATGTCTAACAAGAATGAACCAGAGATTGGAGCTCAGTCGAGCACGTTCAATGGAAATAACGATAGAGTAGATAGAGACTAGCAGCATCTCTTCTGTGAGAAAAGGGGCTGTAAGGAACAGAGAAGATCATCCCTCATTAGATTTCAGAGCTGATTTTGAACCCTGTCCCGGCAATTAAGAATGCTCTGTTTTGCGACGCGTAACCCATATGACATTAACAATTTCCAATCCTCTCGTGGTGTTGTCCATCGTCCAACTGACAATCTCATTAACTCTTATTATCCTCGAGTGGCATTTGGGCCTTGATAAGCGATAACGCATTAGTGCTCTGAACTTACAGTGATTTCATTGACTATTCGCAGAAGAAGATTGTTTCCCTTATATTGATGCCTTCACATCAACTCATATAGATAGCTCGCCTCCATTCCATCATGCGTTCCACAGTGGCATTTATTCTGCATTTTGTATGGTGAGAAATGAGGGTTTTATTGTTCTTAACATGGAAACCTAAATCCTAGCCATAACCATGTTGAGACAGGACTCACAAAAGTTGTGACCTAGATCCTAACCCGGTGACACATGTCTACACAGGACTCACAAATATAGGTCAAGGGTGTGTGCGTGCACTATGAATGATTGTCACGGCTATTTTCTTTAGCAAAACTCATTTTTCCATTAGTGGTGGGCTCTTCTACAAAGCATTCTCTCTCTCTCTCTCTCTCTTTCTCTCTCTCTCTCTCTCTCTCTCTCTCTCTCTCTCTCTCTCTCTCTCTCTATGTATATATATATAATATGATCTGAGGTTAAGATCGGATTCTAACTCTGCCTGATGAGATCTCAGTTTATAGTAACTGTTGATCGATAACATCGACATGCCAGTGTCGCAGATTTTGTACATGTCTGTGTAAATAAAATGATCATTTATAAAAGCTCTATAAGATACTGAGCACTTTTTATAAACCCGGTTAAAATTCTCTGGATTACCACCCTGTCGATATTTTTTACCTGGATTATTACCATTATTACAGTCAAACCTCTACATACGAACATTTCCAACAAACGACGTGAAAATCACCGAAATTCGATCAAATTATCGACTCTACACCCGA
Source organism: Sepiola atlantica (assembly GCA_963556195.1). Taxonomy (NCBI): domain Eukaryota; kingdom Metazoa; phylum Mollusca; class Cephalopoda; order Sepiida; family Sepiolidae; genus Sepiola; species Sepiola atlantica. Next base: position 2,359,194 of record OY744521.1, read on the forward strand.
TGGAAAATCCAACATACGACGTCGAAGCTTCATAATTAGCCCGCTATGTGGCAGCACTCCTGACGAAATGGAGAGTTCAGTTCACATTAAATTCGTATGTAGAGGTCTGACTCTCTGTGTGTTTAGACAGCATGTCTTCTTTAAAGCAAATGTTATTAACATGCATATATATATATATATATATATATATTATTATTATTATTATTTCGTGTATACATGTATGATATTATGAGATGATATAATATAATCGGACGTGTCATCTATATATATATATATATATATATATATATATATATATATATATATATATATATATATATATATGTATGACTGCTGGAGAAATGGTTGGATCATTCTACTGCTCCAGAAAGTATCTCACGGCCGACGCCATCCCCTACCTGTACAAGAGTCAAATACGTCCTAAGATGGAGTACTGCTGCCACATATGGGGAGGTACCGCTCAGAGCCCCCTTTCCTGCCTTGACAAAGTCCAAAACCGACTTCGAAATCTAGTGGGGGATGTCCTCTTCCCTTCCTTACAGTCACTCTTTCACAAAAGAGATGTTGCTAGTCTTTCTTTGCTCTACCGTTATTTTCATGGTAGATGCTCGACTGAGCTCAAATCTATTGTACCCCCCTTGTAAAACATTCACAATAAGAACCCGCCTAGCTACTACCATTGTCAATGATTTCCCTTTTCTCCCTCTGCGTGCCCAAGACGAAACGAAATTTCTATGGGCAGAGTTTCTTTCCTAGAACTGCCCGTCTGTGGAACACAGTGTCGCGAGCCTGCTTCCCAGCCGACTACAATATGGTCGTCTTCAAATCCAATGTAAACAAGTTCTTGTTGAACTGTCCCCGAAAATAATCAATTTCTGCACTGCTACAACCATCGTGCCGGTGAACGCAATGTTGTCTAAGCATCCACCAGTCAAACTCTGTAATTTTTATCCTCAAGTGGCCTTTGGGCCTTGAAAAAAAAAAATATATATATATATATATATATATATAAATGTGTGTCTTACATAAAGTTTTAGACAACAGGGTATGTAACGTAGGCACATTATTTATTTTTGGGGAAAGTTTTACGATTAAAGGGGATGCTACCGAAACCGTACCATACCCCCCAAAGAAAGAAAAAAACATTAAAATTTAAAACTACTGCTTTATTTATTGCTTATACTCGTCCTGGGACGAGTATTCTACTAGTATATATATATATATGTATATAATAAATTGTTCAAGTTCAAATATATAGACATAACGGACACAAAAACAATATTTTTAAAAGTGCTCAATACAAAGTAGAGCTTTTATAAAATGAAATAGGGATTTCAAAACGGATCTACACCTTTCGATACAGTCTTGAGAAGACGCATATGCGTTGAAACACGAGCACTGGCATATGTAGGTAAAGATAATTTAATATTATTTATTTAAAATTAATATTTTTATAAGCCCCTTTAATAAAATTAAAGTTGAGCCCTGTTCGGAGAAGTTAAAAATAGAATGACACGTAGCTATGAGGCATATTCTGACAACGTTCGTAGAATCTTTAGTCAGTCTTTCTAGATATGCCGTCATTCGCATAAATAGAACTTAAATTCTCTTCTTGAATGTGGTAATGTCTCGTGGCCTAATGGTTATGGCGCTTGCCTGCGGAGTCTAGGTTGATTCTGTAGCAGGGGTTCGAACCGTGCGACCGTCTATCATCCCTACACTGATGAGAGCAAAAGCTTGAAACGCTGGCGTATGTAGGTAAAAATAATTTAATATTATTTATTTAAAATTAATATATATATATATATAGCACTTCAAATGGTTAGCAGGTTTCAGTTCTTGTGTCAACTGAATTTTGTAAGCATGTAGAGACAAATCTTTTCTCAAAATTTGATGTAATGTCGTTGTGGAAAGGTTCAATTCCTGCTCAGATGACAAATAGACGTGTTTGGATTTCAGCCACATTTGTGCGGACTACAGCAATATTTTTAGCTGAATGGTGTAAACGAACATGTGATGGTGTTTTCAAATCTTCCTCCAACCCAGTTAGACGCTTAAACTTAATTCACATTTAAAATCTGTTCAAGTTATTAGTAGTAGTTTAAAAAAATAGCCTGGTAATTTTCCCTTGAGATGAAACATAAACGTTTCTGTGTAGCTTACCTTATGGCTTTAGCTTGTGTAGTTTTTTTTATACCAATGGGTTAGGGTTAAGGGTTAAGGGTTTAGGGGTTAGGATTTATGGTTTAGGGTTTAGGTTTCAGGTTTAGGGTTAGGTTTAGGGGTTAGGGGTTAGGGTTAGGGCTTAGGGTTTAGGGTCAGGGTTTAGGGTTAGGGCTTAGGGTTAGGGTTTAGGGGTTAAGTTTAGGGTTTAGGGTTAGGGTCCGGGTTTAGGGTTATGGTTAGGGTTTATGGTTAGGTTTAGGGTTTAGGTTTAGGGGTTAGGGTTTATGGTTTAGGGTTTAGGGGTTATGGTTAGGGTTAGGGTTCAAGGTTTAGGGGTTAGGGTTTAGGGTCAGGGTTTAGGGTCAGGGTTTAGGGTTAGGGTTAGGGTTTAGGGTTAAGAGGTTAAGGTTAGGGTTTAAGGTTAGGGTTTATGGTTTAGGGTTAGGGTCAGAGTTTAGGGTTAGGTTTAGGTTTAGGGGTCAGGGTTTAGGTTTAGGGTTTAGGGGTTAAGGTTAGGATTAGGGTTAAAGGTTTAGGGTTAGGGTTTAGGGTAAGGGTTAGGGGTTAGGGTTAGTCTACGGTTAGGCTTTAGCTTGTATAGTTTTTTATTATACCAATGGGTCATGGCTTATCAAGGCCCGAAGGCCACTCAAAAATGAGGGTTAATGAGATTGTTAGTTGGCGATGAACAACACATTAAAAGAGGATTAGGGTTAGGGTTAGGGTTAGGTTGGAAACGATGGGGGTCAATGGTCAGAATTTGATTATTTAAGTGGGCGCCTCAACAAGAATTTGTTAACATTGGACTTGAAAACGACTATGTTGTATTCAGCTGGGAAGTAGCCCTGTGGTATCGTCAAACTTTATTTTTTATTGATATCAATATTTTAAACAATTTTCGATTTGTTGTATGAATTTCTCCTCTCAAAACTGGCAAGTTCATCCAGGTGAAAAATGATAAAATATTGCATACATCTGCTACATTGGAAAAAAGAAAAGATATTCTTAAGATGCGTCCATTTAATTGGTGCATTTTATGATGGAAATGCTATTTCGAACTTTGCTTATAGAGATGCATGGACACGTCTAAAATATATTCAAACACATTGAGAACATTATTTAGAAACTACGGCTGCAGGAAGAGGAAAAAGAAGATGGACATTGTAAGTGAAAATCTCAACTTATCAGTTGAAAATCAAAAGTGACGATTGTTAATAGCATTAAATCAGTGAAAAAGTGTAAAACGGACGTTAAACCGAATGATGATCAGATGATGAGTTTTTGCAAATAATTTATTCAAAGTATATGCCTTCTTAACGTAAATACCAACCTGACAATCAGCAAAATCCCACCCCTTTCATTGTAGAGTTTCCCAGATGTCGGAAAGAGCTTTTTTTCTCAAACTTCTTGCTTTTGGAATCCCCCCTCTGTTCCCTGTTTCCCTGACTGTACCAACATGCAGAAATTTGAATGTAATGTAAACAAACATCTTGCTGCACAACCCCCCACTTAGGATGGCCTCTATAAATCACAGTAGTCCCTTACATTTTAGTGGTAATGTTTCTCCTTGGTTGGGTGAAAGAAAAAAATTGTGTGGAGTACATCTTCTGCGGAGAAGGGATGAGTTTATTGCCTGTCGCTTGAGTCGTCCTCATTTGTAAGGGAATGCCGACGGGACTATACAGGTATTTTATTCCCATCCAGAGTGTTCCTTTTGGGGGAGCTGGATTTTCTTCACATTAAAAACCGACCTTGCATTTAACTTTGCCCTCGTGTGTATGTGGGTGTGGTGTGTGTGTGTGTGTGTGTGTGTGTGTGTGCGTGTGTGTGTGTGTGTGTGTGTGTGTGTGTGTGTGGGTGTGGGTGTGGGTGTGTGTGTGGGTGTTTGTGTGTGTGTGTATGTGCGTGTGTGTGTGTGTGGTGTGTGTGTGTATGTGCGTGTGTGTGTGGGGTGGGTGTGTGTATGTGCGTGTGTGTGTGTGTATGTGCGTGTGTGTGTGTGTGTGATGTGTGGGTGTGTGTATGTGCGTGTGTATGTGGGTGTGGTGTGTGTGTGTGTGTGTGTGTGTGGACGGGGTTAGGGGTACAAGTGAATATAGACAACTTGCTTTTTTATCAGTTCTTCATAATAATGAGTTTACAAGATAATAACCCATTATCTCATTTGCTCTTTTCCTTTGTGTATGCTATTAGACCACCCGTGACTCATTGGATCAGTATTTGTTATATATATTATTAAATATATAATTTCTTAACTTTGACTCTGATTATTATGTTTTTACAAAGTCAAAGGATTTCACAAAGTCAGAATACGTTGTGATGTCACAATAGATCCTTTGTCTCTCTCTCTCTCTCTTTCTCTCTCTCCCTTCCTTCTCTTCTCTTCCCCTCCTTTCTCTCTTTTTCCCTCTCTCTCCTCTCTCTTATTGTGATATCATAATAGACCACCCCTCTCCCCCTTTCTTTCTACTCTTTCCTCTCTTTCTTTTTCCTCTCTCTTGTTGTGATGTTATAATATTTATATCTCTCTCTCTCCTCTTTCAATCCCCCTCTCTCTCTCCTCTTTCACTCTCTATTCCATTCCTCTCACCACTTCTCTGATCACTATCCCTTTATTTATGTTAATCGCCCTTCCTCCCACCATCTAGACCATTCATATACAGATGAACTGTGCAAGATAACAAACAACATCCTCAGAGTTTTATTATTATATAAATTGTTGATTTTTAGAGAAATTATGTGGACTAACACGAACTCTAAACGCTAATCTATTTGTCTATTTAAAAATGTGCCTTTAAATCAGGGGCGGGCAACCTCCGGCCCGCCACCCTGCTATGCTTTATTATTGCAATCCGGCCCGCGGACCTCCTAGTAAAACTCATATCATTTTGTGACATAGACGTAAAAGTAGGTTTCAATTAAGATTTACAGTGGGATAAAAATGTATGAATATCAGCGAGCGATGATGCATGTATATTTCATTTTTCTTTAACTATTAATTTCAAATCTTTGGCCTGAGATAAAAATAGAAAAAGAGAAAGAGAGAGGCAAAGAGGAAACGAGAGACGAGGAAACTGCATGAAACAGAGAACTTATGTGAGGTGTGTCAAAACGAATGCTGGATCAATTTGCTACTTCCCCCGTCATTATTTTTTATGATTCCAAAATGGCTCTTCGTCAGCGCCTTTTATAACATCACATACAGAAGTCTCTTGAGAAAAAAATATCAGATTTGTAGAGTGTTCAATACAACTTTTGTACAATTTATTCATGTAAACAAAATATAGTAATTCTGAAATTTCGTTTTTCACCACGGCCCGCAATCTCCTTCCAAAAGTCTCATCTGGCCCTCACTCTGAAAAGGTTGCCCGCCCCTGATCTAAACCATTCATGTACAGATGAAGTGTGCACAGTAACAAGCAAGATAACTAACAACATCCTCAGAGTTTAGTATTATATAAATTGTCGATTTTTTGAGAAATTCTGTGGACTAACACAAACTCTAAACGTCAATCTATTTGTCTATTTAAATGTGCCTTTAAATGCATCGATTATTTTTTTGTGTAAAAGAAATAAGATTGGAAAGTTTTAGTGCTACTTGTCTTTTCTTGAATGCAGAATGAATCAGTTTCTTGGGGCTCCGTTTTTCTCCCTTTTCTTTCAATAGACGTCCCTCTGAGAATATACAGATGGCATTGCCAACATATATTCTCCTTCTTTATTAATAGACATCGTTGCATGAACAGATGTCTAATACAAAAATGTATATATATATATATATATATATATATATATATATATATTTGTAAAAAGTTTTTTCAACATTTATTTATTATTTTGTTATTTTATCATCTTATAATTTTATCATCAGATATGTAAATCCATTTGGAGAAATGTCTTTCGATTTGAAAGAGTATTGTTTCATTTGAGGAAATGTGTTATTGTTTGGCGTTTTTGCGCATGTGTGGGTGTGTGTATGTGTTTTAATATTTTTTATTTTTTATTATTTTCTGCTTCTCTTGGTCAAAGTCGTGTGTGTTTATTAAGTACGTGTGATTTTGACCTTTATTTTATCGCTTGAAGTGTTTGGATTTTTTTTTGTTGAAATTTATTATTTTTTATTGCCCTGTCGCTGTGTGTGTGTGCGTGCGTTAGTTCTGAATCTAGGTCAGCGACACGCATACACACCCACACACACATACATATATGTGCATACACACACACAAATGTATATATATATACACACTAACAATTTTAATTTTAAGTAAATAATATTGAATTATTTTTACCTACATACGCCAGCGTTTCAAGCTTTCACTCTCATCATAGGGATGATAATCTCAGACGGTCGTACGGTTCGAACCCCTACCACAGAATCAATCTAGACTCCATAGGCAAGTGATATAACCATTAGGCCACGAGACATTACCACATTCAAGAATGGAATTTAAGTTCTATTTATGCGAAGGGCAGAATATCTAGAAAGACCGACTAAAGATTTTACAAACGTTGTCGGAATATGCCTCATAGCTATGTGTCAGTCTATTTTGAACTTCCCCGAACAGGGTTCAACTTTTATCTTATTAAAGGGGCTTATAACAATATTAATTTTAACTAAATAATAGTAACTTATTTTTACAGCGTTGACAACAAAACACGTCTACCAAAATGATTAAGATAAAAATCAAATCCGCATTATTTTAATCAAAAAGAAACAGGGGCTGATCCAGGAGGGGACCAAAGGGGAGCACATGAACCCCCAGCAGTTTTCCGACATTTTTTCTTCTTTCATAACACATCACTCAATAAATTCCGGGCTTAACATGTAGATGACGTCACTAATAAAAAAAAATCCATATGATTTTTATGAAGTACTAACCTTCAAATGATTTTTTTAAAGTACTAACCTTCAAATGATTTTTATGAAGTACTAACCTTCAAATGATTTTTATAAAGTACTAACCTTCAAATGATTTTTATAAAGTACTAACCTTCAAATGACACGTGTCAAAAATTGAGCTCAATCTGATTATTAGTTTACAAATTACAGTCATTTTAGTAAAGCTACTGTTGCAAATAGTCAAAACAATGAAAAAATCTGAATTTTCTGATGGGAAAGCATACTGTTCAAACAAAGCCGGAAACAACGGTTAAGAGATGTTATGCTGACTTTAAACGTGGTCGTACAGACTCAAATGATGCAGAAAATTCAGTTGACCCAAATTCGGCAGGTGTCTCAGAAAACATAAAAAAATGTCTCAGAAAACAAAAAATGTCCACAAACTCGTTTTGGCTGACTGTAAATGAAGTTGCATGAGATAGCAGAGGAATTAAAGCTATCAGAAGGCAGTGTAGTCACCATTTTGAATAAACATTTGTCAATGAGGAATCTGTTTAAAGTGGGTGTCGCATTTGCTCACAGTCGATCAAAAACAACAACACGTCGACGATTCAGAGCATTGTTTGCAACTGTTTGAATGCAACAAAAAGTGTTTTTTGCATCAATATGTTGAGTTTCATCCAAGTTATTAGAACACCTGTTTTTTTTTTTTCAAACTGTTTTGCTCTGATTAAAAGAAATCTCTTTAAAACGGCAAGATTACACTCTCAGCAAAATAAGATGTTGACGATAAAATATTTAAAATGAAGTTTGTTAACAAAAACGTTTGTTTTTAGTTTAGTTTTCATTTTTTTAAAAAGTTTTCTTCCTCTCTTTTAAAAGAAAGACATTTTTTTTCATATTTTTTTGTGGTTTATAGAGAAATTTAATGACGTCATAAAATTTAATGACGTCATAAAATTTAATGACGTCATAAAATTTAATGACGTCATATCAAACAGGAACGTATTAGTTTGTCTACTTTTGCTGTGTTCAGATGCTTCCTTGGTCTTTTGGCTAAGATCAAAGTGTAGTATCTGTTCCGACTGTCCTGTGCAGTTATGGGAGGTTAACCCCCTCCCAGGCCTTGCCTCCCCTCTTTGGGGAGGAGTGAGTTTATTGCTTACTGTCTGATGCGCCCTGCCCAGGCAATTTTTTAAGAAACTCCGTACTCTTCCTCTAGAGTACAAATTCCCACCTTCCGACCTTGTGTAACATTCTACTTTGTGGGACGTAGATAAATAGGAGTTTTAAAAGTGAAATTTGGATAAGAAATACACAAATCTTATTTATTTTCTTTAATATTATAAAGAGGAATGTGACATTGAGACTTTAATGCATAATACGGTACATGCCAATCTCGTCGACAAATCTGTATTGCAACCAATCACCATGGAGACAAGGGGAACAATTTGTTCCACCACGCAGGAATTCCTCAACTGCCTGGGCCTATTAATGACATGCCACACCGGGAACCATGGTGAATTGATTTGGCTTTACGAGCGACTCTTCATCACCATTATTCAAAGGAATACTCTGAGGCTGCTCTCGGCCTGCCAAGCCAACAGAACATCCAATGAAACTTCCTGATGTTCTGAATATAAGCTTTTTAAATGTTTCGGAAATTTTAGTTCTTAGCCATTTTGGCAGTGAGCGAGGGGGGGGGTCTACCCTTCTTCCTCATCTGCTTGGCCATTTGGGGGTGGGGAGGTCAACGTTCCCTGTTTGCATTGTCAGTCAGGTGGCTGTCAACGTAGCGCTTCCTTGCCCTTCCCTTTCAGCATTCGGCATCATCATCATCATTGACTGCTGTAGCCCGACTACAGGGGGGGGGGGATGACCTGCACAGAGGTACCGGGGGGGGGGGAACCCGAAGGTCAAGGCCATTTCCCCTTTTCTTTGAGCGAGCCCCTTTCGCATCTTTTTGAAATCAGTAGCAGCCAGGATCAGAGTCTGAAGTAGACGTGTCAGCTCGTGCTCCGTCGGATAATTCGACGTTAAACTTTTAATGGACCGTTTTCTAGAAGAAGAACCCCTTTTTTTGGAAGAGAACCCTTTGGGAAGGCCAGAGGCCATTTTTATTTGAAAGAGAACCCTTTGGGAAGGCCAGAGGCCATTTTTATTTGGAAGAGAACCCTTTGGGAAGGCCAGAGGCCATTTTTATTTGGAAGAGAAACCTTTGGGAAGGCCAGAGGCCATTTTTATTTGGAAGAGAAACCTTTGGGAAGGCCAGAGGCCATTTTTATTTGGAAGAGAAACCTTTGGGAAGGCCAGAGGCCATTTTTATTTGGAAGAAAACCCTTTGGGAAGGCCAGAAAACCCCTTTGAAGAAGGACCCTTTTTTGAGACAATTATCCTTTAGAAAAGGATAAATTTTATTGTGGATTTGGGCTAAAGTTCCCAACAAGAACTTTTTAACCCTTTGAGGGTTTAAAATCAAAGAGGAGGACGGCTACGATATACTTGAACGGATATCGTATTTGCAGATTTCGGGCGAAGAAACCCCAAAGACTGTAACCCTTTGTGGGCCTGATTTGAAAGAAGGAGAGAGACTGGAAATAAAATAAGAACCTTTGATTTCCTTCTAAGGACAATTTTTGTTATATTTATATGCTCTCTTTTCAGCACCTTTTCAAGTAAGACGTCTTCTTCTCTTTTTATGTATATTTGTTGTTAAGGCAATAATCTTTTTGTACGGATCTTTCGATCCATCCTGGTATTTTTGGCGTCGTTTGAGACGATAATATTTATTGGAGTAACTTGTTTTTTCTCCTATTATCGTCTGAAACGGCAAGCCCCTTTTTGGGAATAGTCTTTTGAAGAGACTCCATTTTTTTTTCTTATTTCATTTTATTTTATTTTATTTCATTGTTACCTTGGGTTAACTTGTTTTAACTCTGCTTTGGGAAACAAAAGCAAGAACTAGTCCTTTTTTGTTACTAATAAACCATATTGAATTACATCTCTGGGTATGTTCTTTTTATTTGCTCCCTTTTTTGTCTATTCATTTTATTCCCTCTTTTTGTTGTGGTAACATACGACGAATTTCGGTGACGACCCCGAAATTTTTCGTCAATGTCACAGCTGAAAACGATTATTTAGAATAGTAAGTAAATGTTTACATAAACTTTTCCATTTAAATCAATTATTAATATTTTGTCAAATATTGAATTCTGTATTCACTGAATATAGGGTACACCTTTGCCAATACAAATTTACAGAGGGGTGGCTGAATTAAGAAGATTTGTAAGAATGAGGATATGTTATCCCCTATCTTATATTCAACTCACAAAACCTTTTTACAACAACAACGAAAGGGGTTTATTCAGATAAAAGGTTACCTATACCGTTTGGTATAGGTAGAAGAAAATTGGACAGTGTCCGAGAGAAGAAGAGAAAAATAAGTTCTAATGGCGAAGATAGTAGGTGCTGTGAGCGTCCAGTCGAAAAAGACGCAGGAGAGAGAGAGAGAGAGAGAGAGAGAGAGAGGGAGAGAGAGAGAGAGGTTAGGGTTTCCTCGTTGTTTGCCGGAGTCTCTCAGAGGCGATCCTTCTTGGCAGATGCCAGGGTACCATCTGGTCATCATCTGCAATATCCTAAGGGAGCTAAAGTAGTCCCTTAGGGAACTAATGATATCAATGAGCCCTGCGAGCTGATTGGCTAAACCAGATCACAAGGACACTGACATGCATTACACCGTAAATCTAATTTATGACTGTACATTTGATAATAAACCTTATTACATTTGATAATAAACCTTATTATATTTGATAAAACTTATTATATTTGATAATAAAACTTATTACATTTGATAATAAAACTTATTATATTTGATAATAAACCTTATTACATTTGATAATAAAACTTATTATATTTGATAATAAACCTTATTACATTTGATAATAAAACTTATTATATTTGATAATAAAACTTATTATATTTGATAATAAAACTTATTATATTTGATAATAAAACTTATTATATTTGATAAAACTTATTATATTTGATAATAAAACTTATTATATTTGATAATAAAACTTATTACATTTGATAATAAAACTTATTATCTTTGATAATCAAATTTATTATATTTGATAATAAAATTTATTATATTTGATAATCAAATTTATTATATTTGATAATAAAACTTATTATATTTGATAATAAAACTTATTACATTTGATAATAAAACTTATTATATTTGATAATAAAACTTATTATATTTGATAATCAAATTTATTATATTTGATAATAAAATTTATTATATTTGATAATAAAACTTATTATATTTGATAATCAAATTTATTATATTTGATAATAAAACTTATTATATTTGATAATAAAACTTATTATATTTGATAATCAAATTTATTATATTTGATAATAAAACTTATTATATTTGATAATAAAACTTATTATATTTGATAATAAAATTTATTATATTTGATAATAAAATTTATTATATTCAAGGATGTAATTAAATCCTGTTTTCAGAAACCTAAGCCAGGGTAGAGATTTATCTTCCTCTCACAGCGGTAAGATATGACACAAGGTCGGGAAAGTGGGATTTGAAAAGCCAGCACCCTAGAGAATGAAGAGCACTCTGGCCAACAAAAATTGCCTGGGCAGCCCCGTCGGCATTCTCCCATAGAGGCGCCTCAGGCGATTAGCAATAAACTAACCCCCTTCTAAAAGGGTGAGAAGGTAACGCCTGGGAGGGTGGACCTCCTAGAACTGTACAGGACAAAGTATCCATCGGAACAGATACTACACTTTGATCTTGGCCAAAAGGCCGGTATTTAACGCCTACCCACAATAGGAGTATGTGACACAAGGTCAGAAAGTGGGATTTGAAAAGCCAGCGTCCGTGAAGGTGAGCACTCTGGCCATTAAAAATTGCCTGGGCAGCCCCGTCAGCATTCCCCGGTAGGGGCGCCTCAGGCAGTAAGCAATAAACTTACTCTTCCCCAAAGAGGGGAGGCAAAGCCTGGGAGGGTGGACCTCCTAGAACTGCACAGGACCGACCCATAGACCGGCGTAAATCAAGCCCCGAAGGCCAAGACAATACCAGTTTATGGGGTGTAGTATCCATCGGAACAGATACTACACTTTGATCTTAGCCAAAAGGCCAAGCGAGAGTAATCACAAGGAAATATGGTATAAAAATTTAAGGATGGGATCAAGTAATTGAAAAAAAAAGCACAATGATTAATAAATAGTAAGACAAGTGAAGTAAGATAATGTTTAATAATGAACAGGACATATTTTAATAATATCAAAATAACACAGATAGGTTTTAATATTACGTTGAGGAGGTTAGCGAGTGTCTAGCTCAATTCACAGGTCAACTTTTGGTGTCAGGGCTTAAATAGTATTTGATTTACCTCCTTTCCAGGAGGTTAGGCACAAGGTCAGGTGTGGGTTTTGATGAAAGTGTTTCTGTGGAACGAACTGGATTAGAACCCGGCACACCCAGATTTTCAGTCTGCTCGTTGACCACTCAGCCACCGCCCCACGTCCCCCGCCCCGCCCCCCCCCCCCAAGATGTTAGTGTGGACTGGAGCAAAATGAGTAGTGACTAAGTGAAACCAGTGAATAGTAGTTGGAGTGGAAGCACCCCAGGTGTCAGCTGACTAAAGGTCACATGATGGCTTCGTCTAATCAGGTTGCATCTAGTTTTGGTCTCTTGGGTTTTGGTTGGAAGAAGTTGGAGTGATCCTTTATTAACAAGTTGGAGTGATCCTTTATTAACAAGTTGGAGTGATCCTTTATTAACTAGAACATTCTGCATGGATTTATGTGTGAATGCTTTGCTGCCAACAGAGCATTCCGTTTCCATTTAGCTGAGCTATTAGTGTTTGTAAATAACTTTGCGTTCTCGCAACAGCCGTTTATCATTGAGTTCTCAATGATAACGGTTGACGGCTTTCTCTGGAACTCGAGTGACAATAAGCCTCCCATGTCCTTCCGGTCGAGGTCAAGATAGTGTGTTTCCATTCTCTCAGATCTTCACGACCATTTTCGGTTGTACCAACCGATGCCAGTGTGTGGGTCGGGGAAGAAAGTATCAGATCATAAAATTTCATATGTATACCCTGGCAGTCTCAGTTCTCTTGGGATTGTGAGAGTCTCTTCTATCGACAATACTTGATCTGAAGTCTTATTAAAACCTTATATATCTTTAATACTTTATACTTCTGCAATGCACGTACAGAAGAGAGCGCTCAGGGGTGGTTGCTTGTGCCAGACTGACGTAGGTGCAAACGAAAAACAAAAACAATTTTAAGTTGACCTTTAAACAATATCATATAGCCATAGAGTAGAGAATCAAAATTTTTTAAAAAAGATTTACTTTAAAGGTCAAGTAAGAATCAGCACACATGCATGAAAAAAAAAAACAGAGAACAAAATTTTCTTTCTGACCACCAGACAGATCAGATGTCAAAATCTGTGATATATCGATTCAGGTTTAGCTCGGCTACAGACCAACGACTATCGACTTGAACATAGTAAAAGAGTATCTGTTTATTTTCATAATACTGAGTGTGTGTGATTATTCATGATACACAGAAAAAAAGGCAATATTCAACATTTGCATTTGAATCTTGAATCACAATTGTTTTGAAACAAAACCCGGAAAGCAAAGAATATAAATAAGGAAATTAAGGAAAGGGAAGAAAATGATCTTAAAGTCTACCTATGATTCATCAATAATTGCTGTACAAACTGCATAAACTTTGCGCATTCCAACCTCCATTTTTCTTTTTCATGTGAGCGTCGAGATGCACCATGCTATTCTACATGACAATCATTTATTTTGTTTGCCAAAATCCACCCTACAATATCTGTGCCCTTTATTTCGCTTTGTATTTTTATAGGAATTTCGTTTGGCAAGAAAGAACGAGATGTTTCTTCCTTTCTTCTTCAAGTCAACATTTCTGATCAGGACACACATGTAGTAGTAGTAGTAGTAGTAATAGTAGTAGTAATAGTAGTAATAGTAGTAGTAGTAGTAGTAGTAGTAGTAATAGTAGTAGTAGTAATAGTAGTAATAGTAATAGTAGTAATAGTAGTAGTAATAGTAGTAGTAGTAGTAGTAGTAGTAGTAGTAGTAATAGTAGTAGTAGTATGGGGTAGTAGTAGTAGTAGTAGTAGTAGTAGTAGTAATAGTAGTAGTAATAGTAGTAGTTGTTGTAGTAGTAGTAATAAGAATACACGTTTTGTTTTCATTTGAAACAAATGAAACGAACTTAATTATAGAATTTGATACTTGCTGCTTAACTGTACGACCAGTTGAGCAGCAAGATAAGTAAAGCCCTATTCATCTACTTCCCACAAAGTAGAATGTGACACAAGGTCGAAAAGTGAGAATTTGCACTCCAGAGGAAGAGTACTAAGGGTTTCTTAAAAATTGCCTGGACAGGGCGCCTCAGACAGTAAGCAATAAACTTACTCCTTCCCAAAGAGGGGAGGCAAAGCCTGGGAGGGTGGACCTCCCAGAACTGTACAGGACAGACCCATTGACCGGCGTAAATCAAGACTCGAAGGGCAAGACAATACCAGTATGGGGTGCAGTATCCATCGGAACAGATACTACACTTTGATTTCGACCGACTCAAGTAACCAAAAAAGCCAGTTTATATGGAAGCTGGACTGCTCCACTATGCCAAGTTGGGCAAGTCCATTATATGAATTCTGATTGGCTGCCAGTCTGAGAGTGACTAATTCTATATAAAATACTGCTTCATTCAAGCAATATTTGCCGATAGGATTGGAGCCGGTAAGTGTTAAGTTGATTCTATATTAATCAAAGGGAAAAACCAATGCACGAAAAACAAAACTTATATAACTTTGTACTTTTTAGATTATAATTAATTAGTTTACAATGCACCACACATAATGATGCAATGAACTTTGGCCACTAATAATACAGCCCCCCCCCCTCCCAAATGTCATCCATTGAATTGTTAATAAAATTCACAATCCTATATTCCTATATTCCTATATTCCTATATTCCATGAAACTTCCACTTTTTGAAACTCGCTATAACATTAATTTCGAAAATCCTATTTTCTATAGAATATATAGGGTGACCCTAAAAAATGCCACCCATCCAATCGTTAATAAAATCCACGATCCGTTCTGCAATCCGACTATATTTGGTACCAATAAACTCCAGTCTATGCCTGACTTGTCCACCAAGTTTCAACTATAAGTGTCCAACAGTTTTTGTTTTATCACTATTTAATGATATGCTCCAAATGTGCACTCCTACATTGCAAGCACACCTGGATTTGACAGGCAAAATTTTCAATGACTCTCACACACTCTGCTCTGATTTGGGACCTGATGACCCTCTTCTATTCAGTTTTAAAATAACCTCACAGATAAAAATCTGGGGGCTTATGGTTTGATGAGTGTGAAAACCATTCAGGATCACAACTTTCATTGCTAAGACGATTACTAAAATCATTTGAACTGTAGGGAGTTGCAACCCCACCAAAATATTGTCTGCAAAAGCCACTGCACTCCATCAAATGCACTCCATCAAATGCACTCCATCAAATGCACTGCATGGGTTGCAATATTAAAAGAAGGGATCATTGGTCATTATTAGTGGTTGGAAGATGAGAATGACTGGGCAGTCATAATCAATACTGACCATTACCTAGTGGTCGTTAAGAAGTTTTGGCCGCTCTGGGCAGACAAACAGATTTTGTGGGGGATAAACAGTAGTTTCAACAAGATTGGGCAATATTAGTGAACGGTGATATAACAAAGACTGATGGACATTCAAAACTGAAACTTGGTGGACAAGTCAAGCACAGATGAAGTTTATTTGTATCAAATATGGTTGGCTTGCAGAAAGGATTGTAAATTTTATTACAGGTTCCATGGGTGTCTGGCATTTTGGGGGGGCTCATCTTGTATAAATATACAAATGAAATATAAATATTGTCAAAAAAAACAAAACAACTCATTATCGAACTCATAGATTTGTGGATATATGTGTGCCATCATTTTTGACAGCATGTGAACACTAGTTCATAAAACAGAAGGGTTTCTTTTTCTCTTATTTCACACAATATTAATATTTCTATTCATAGTTAAATACAAGAAATTTTACAACCTCATCAATCGACATATTGTATTTAAAATTTTAAAATGTAAGCGTATGTTTTCCAATACTTAAAAAACTGTAATCCTTTCTGCTCGAGACAAATATTATTTCAATCGTGCTACCAGATCAGGCTGTCTGAAGATATCGGCTTCCTGACCCAAAATGCAGCAAACATGGATGTTTTATTGAATGCTGAACAAAGAAAAGTACGACTGGGTACGTAATCCTTTTGCAGATGTTCGTTCTAATATTAGGTTTAATTTATGCGCGCAGAAGAATTGGCTACCATTTCAAATGACCGCAGTCTTAAAATAAAGCATTCTGGGGTAGATATCAACACATTTTGGATTTCAATACAAAAGGAATTTCTCGTATTATCTGAAAAGGCTCTATTAGTTCTTTTTTACAATTCTCTGCTTCCTATTTGTGTGAATTGGGCTTTTCAACCTTAAATAATATAAAAAAAATAAGAAGAGAGAAAGACTACTGTTGTAAAGGTCATGATTGGCATAAATACGAAACTAACATAAAGGGAAGTAATCAGGTATTGACTATATACGAAAGTACGTATATAAGACGGGCAGTCATATCTGGACGTGAGCGAAGAGTAAACGTCTCTACTTCCTACCGGATCCCTGTTAAACGCAAACCACTCAGCGTATTCTTAATTTAGTATGTCCTATGTAATTTAGGATATAACAACTACGTTCCACTGAAGAAGAAATGAGAGTTTGCTTCTCTTTAGGTAATATCTCTCAACGTTCTGGAGAGCAGCGTCTACAGTTATTAGTTATTTGGTGAGAAAGATTTAGTATATCAAAAAAACAAAAAAAATCTTGTTTATTTTATTTTTTTTTTTAAAATGACACAATACTGGTCAACTCTGATGATGGAATATTATTCCGAAAAAAAAAAAATTTTTAAATTTGTTGTAAAGGTCACATACGACCAAATATTCAAGAAATCATAAGAAAACACCAGCCACACACAAGGTAATTCTTGGATACTAACATAATAAACTGTATCAAACAAGTCTATGTACGTATTTTAAATTTGTTTTGCTATTTTATTATACAATGTTTAAAATTATTAGTGTGTCGCAACATTTCATGTGTCGAGAGTAAAAAAAAGGTTGAGAAACGCTGGATTAGCGACTCTTTTTTAGACCTTGTCTAAAAGGGAGAGACTAGTGGATAGTGCACCAGCCTAGATATGACAACAATTCATGTTACCTGTGAATGTTAAGCCAAGGAGTTTAAACGTTGGACTCTCATGTAGGGTGTTTTTTGCCATGGCAATCGGTGGTTGAAGAGGTTTCTTGTAGTTATTGAAGGAAAGGAGCTTTGTCTTAGCAGCATTAAATGTTACCATCCATTTATGACTCCATTCCACTGCAGACCGGATGTCACATTGCCTCGGATATGTGTGCGTCCATTTTACCCACATGGCAAGAGTAGAGCGTGGTGTCGTCAGCAAATATACCAATCTCAGACACAATGTCATCAGGGAGGTCGTTTATGATATATAAAGGTCCAAGGATCGATCCCTGGCGTACACCTGCATTTATCTTATGTTGTTTGGATGAACGGCCATTGAGGGAGGACAACCTGGATCTTTCTTTTGGATAGGAAAGATCTAATTATATTAAATATTCGTCCAGTAATACCATATGAATTAATTTTTAAGAGAAGACCTTGTCAAAGACTTTGGGTATATCAAGCGCTGCCGCCCTAGCTTCACTTGCCAATTGTGGACAATTCGGTGCTTCTGTGTTATAGGACCGACAAAAATTCTCTATCTTTCATTTTGAAGAGTCAAATGATATGGGGAGATAATTCAAAGTGTTTTCCCAGGATTTTTCTAAAAATGGATACAATTCTCGTATGAAGTAGGAGTGTTTGATTTTTTTTAAAAATCCTCATCGTGTAAACCTTAATTTGAAGTTTTCAATTTAGATTTAAGAACAAGTAAAAAAAAAATTAGGAATAAAAAAAAATGATATTCATACAGAAATGGTTTTTCTGTTTATTCTGAAATGGCTCAGCGATTCGTAACTAGTTAAACATATCAAAATAATCCACAAGTTATTATGAATTCATATCATTTATTCGTGATGATGACTCATATAAAGACATTTTATTTTATTTAAATCAAATGTGATATTTTTTCCCTTTAATAAATTGTGACTTTATTTCCATTCAGCTTTTCTTTCTAAATATGCTGATGAATTCAAAAAAATAAAAATGTCTGTGCATTTTATCCAAATTGAGGTTTGTCCAAAATGATGAGTCAGCATTGAAGAGCTACACAATCTTGGCAGATTTACAAAGACGCAAGTTAAAAGAGAAAATATTTTGTGAAAACATGTCACTGATTTCTTCTTCCAGCAGTCACTTTATAGATTTTAATAAGACACATAATAATAATAATAATAATAATAATAATAATAATAATAATAATAATAATAATAATAATAATAATAATAATAATAAAAAGAACGTATTATTAAATTTTCAAAATTGGAACACCTTTTTCACCATTAACATTTTGTTGCGGGGGTGGTCACTTTTACAACTTTGATAGGCACAAAATCAATACGGCAATGGACAAAGTAAAAACACGAATACAGAAATCATAGTTGTACACAAAAATAGCTGGTTTTATTTGGCCAGAAGCTACAATTACGAACGGTAGGTTTAGTTGCTGGCATCTCAGGAACGTTGGCATTGAATGCCTGGTCGGCTAGCTTTTCCAATGATGATGGTCGAGGTATGGACGTCACACAGAGATTGAAGAACAGTTTGGTAGACCAGGTCACTTCTTCATCGATGCTAGTTGTGTGAAATGTTGCACTGAGGTTGAAGAACAGCTTGAAAGGGGAAATTACCCTGAAAAGGACAGGCTTATCTTGGAAAGGACAGATGTATCTGATCAGGTAAAAGAGATGTCGATTAATGGGTTTGGTTTAGGACTGGTCGAGTGTGATGACCATAATGCATCTGCAGAGTTAGATTTTATCTGAGCTGGCCGAGTCAACAGCTAGATAAGTGAGTTAGTTGACAGCTGTAACCGGAACATTAGAAGGAGCAGTTGATCAAGTTAATGGCTTGACCAAGTCATACAGGCTTGTGTACTTAGTCAAATTGCAACGAGCGTCCTGTTGTCAGATAGAAAAAAAGTCAGGTGAGTAATTTAATATGGTTCGGGGCAAGCGATCAGATATAAGCCGATATCTGAAATGTGAATGGAGTAACTGGTCTGCAATACAAATTTCTGGACACTTGTAAAACATGAGTTCTATGTAGTCAAGATTCATGGAATAGTGAAGGATTTCATAAGATCAAGCTGAGGAACATTTTGGGTATCAGCTGGAACGATTACGTCACTAATAAATCAGTCCTTCAATCTCTAGTAAGACATTCACAACAAAAGCTCGTCTTCCTACCACAACTGCAAAGAACTTTCTTTTCTTTCTCCGTTTGCCTAACATCAAACAGAATTTCGACAAAAAGAATTTATTTCCAAGAACTTCACACTTGTGGAACACATTACCACGGGACTGCTTTCCTTCAGACTACAACATGGTCGTCTTCAAATCCAATGTCAGCAAATACTTGCCATAAACCGTCCTCATAACTAATCAGATTTTGTTTATTTCATCCATCATTTTCAGTTTTCATCATTCAACTGGCAATTTATCTCATTAAGCCTTATCCTCGAGTGGTTTTTAGCCTTGATAAGTGGTAACTCATTAGTAAAAGTTCTAGCCTATGCAAATACGCAAAATATTGAAAGTAAGCTTATAAAGAATGGTCTGACATTGTTATCATGATCGAGAAAGATAGTCTCCGTCACCCGGTTTTATGCAGTGAATTGCAATTATCTTAAGTGTGCACCAAGGAGGAGGAGGAGAAGGAGGAGAATAATGATGATGATGATCATGATGATGATCATCATCATCATGATCATTATCATCATCATCATCGGTTGAATGTCCATTTTACACACTGGCATGTGTTTCACGGTTTGTAAAAATTGACTTCCAAACTAACCTATCTCTGGAGGTCTTTATTTATCCCTTTTTATTATTTCCTCCCATATTTCCCTTGGCCTTCCCCTATGAACTGAACCTGCTACCTCAACTGTTCTACATCTACTAACCCAAGAACTCTCATCCATTCTTTCAACATGGCCATACCATCAGAATCTCCTGTTCTGTACACATCTCCCTATACTGTCCAGATTTGATCTCCCTCTGAGCTCATCAGATCTAAACCTGTCTTTAAGACTCACAATACACATCAATCGTATCATTCTCATACCATTTCTCTCCATGCAACGCATGTCCTCGACCCTTACTGGCCAGGTTTCACTTCCATACATCATTACACTGCATACAAACCGAACACTACTTTGAAACGAATTAGCATTGACGTGAGAACATGGGAGGTAGATGTGTCCTCAGGGGTCGCTTGATTTAAGGCGTTACAAGTGATAGATGATGAAGAAAACAATAAACATAGGCAGCACTATCACCATCCCTAACCCTAACCCTAACCCTAACCCTAACCCTAACCCTAACCTCCATCCACAATGTATTGAAATATTTGTAGAGGACTGTTTCATGAAAGCCTTGCTCTTATCTGGATATTCATAAAGTTAGGACATTTGTTGCACTTACAATGAGATTTAAACGCCATATAGAAGAAGAACAGCTTTACTAATCATGTGTATGCGATCGATGTCAGAAAGTTAACTAATTAGCATATTGCTTTGCGAAAGGACATCTCATTAATTAATTATTTGTTTTTATTGTGTTTTTTATTTAATGATTTGTATTCATGAATATTTTTCTTTTGGGTTGAAAGAGTTTTAGATTGTAAATTAAAAACAAAGCGAACCCCCCCCCCCCCCAACCAACACACGCCTGTCAGCTAGATAACTTTTTAAATAAATAAAACGAACGTTTTAGCATTTTAATAATTTATATTTATTTTTTATATTTATTTTTTATATATATATTTTATATATTATATTTATTTTTATATATTATATTTATTTTTTATATTTATTTTTTATATATATATTTTATATATTATATTTATTTTTATATATTATATTTATTTTTATATATTATATTTATTTTTATATATTATATTTATTGTTACAATTTAAATCGTTTTAGAAAAAATAGTCTCATTCTTACCGCCGTATAAATGCCAATTAAATATCCTTTCAATAAATAAAACGAGCACTCTTCATTGAGAGTTCAAAATCGACTTCTTGTGGCTGGGTGGGGGATCTGTTCTATTCCTTATAACCCCTTTCTCACAGAAGAGACGTTGCTAGTCTCTCTCTACTCCATTGCTATTTTCATTGAAGGTGCTCGACTGAGCTCCAATCTCTGGTTCGTCTTTGTAAGATATTCATAGCAACAACTTGTTTTCTACCACAACGAAAAATACAAACTTTCCTTTCTCCTCCCTGTGGCTTTCTTCCCCCCTGTGCCTTTCTTCCCCCTGTGTCTTTCCTCCCCCCTGTGCCTTTCTCCCCTCTGTGCCTTTCTTCCCCCTGTGCCTTTCTTCCTCCTGTGCCTTTCCCACTTCATGTGCCTTTCTTCCCCCTGTGCCATTCCCCACCCCCTGTGCCTTTCTTTCCCCTGTGGCTTACTTCCACCCTGTGCCTTTCTTCCACATGTGCCTTTCTTCCACCCTGTGCCTTTCTCCGCCCCCTGTGCCTTTCCCCGCCCCCTATGCCTTTCTTCCCCCTGTGCCTTTCCACGCCCCCGTGCCTTTCTTCCACCTGTGCCTTTCCCCGCCCCCTGTGCCTTTCTCCCCCCTGTGCCTTTCCACGCCCCCGTGCCTTTCTTCCACCTGTGCCTTTCCCCGCCCCATGTGCCTTTCCCCGCCCTCCGTGCCGTTCTTCCCCTGTGCCTTTCTTCCCCCTGTGCCTTTTCCCGGCCCCTGTGGCTTTCTTCCCCCTGTGGCTTTTTCCCCCCTGTGCCTAGTGTCAGACGAATTTCCATTTATAGAGCTTCGTCTGTAAAACACATTATCATGGGACTGCTTCCCTGCAGATTTCAACATGGTCATCTTCAAATCCAATGTCAACAGATCCTTCTCATAACCCTTTCCCATAAGTAAGCAAACTTAGTTCATTTCATTAGTGTCTCAATCCTCTCATAAGGTTCATCATCTATCAATCATCCCATCTCATTAATCCTTGAGTGGCTTTTAGTCTTCATAAATGGTGACTCATTAGCAAAGAAAGAACTAAAACAGAGGATAATTATTGTCGTGGAGAGAGTTGTTGTTTCTTAAGTTATTTCTTGTTTGTATATAACTGGGTCATCACATTCCCTTTCTTTACATTGTATGAATGCTGGAAATTGAAAAGGTAAAAGGTGTGAACCCTTGAACCTTTGAACCTTTGAACCTTTGAACCTTTGAACCCATGTGAGTTATAGACACACCCAGGAAGACCATCTGATTATCTTACTCCCTTTTAATTGTGAACTCTATTCGAGGTTTTATTGAGTTCACCTGATCCAGTAGAATTTCAACTTCTTCCTGGTGAGATTATTATTGTGTCGAGCCACATAGCATTCATTCCAATATATTACAACAACACTGAGTAAAACCGTCTGAATCATGTAAATAATATAACACTACTGACCCTTAATCCTTTATCCTCGAGTGGCCTTTGGGCCTCAATAAACAGTGACTCATTAGTATTAAAAAAGGTCACTGCTTATCAAGGCCCAAAGAACACTCGAGGATAAAGGTTAAAGAGTTTGACTGAAGGATAGGAGTTAACAAGCTTTACTGGTGGATCGTAAGATGACATCGCGTTCACCGGCACGATGGTTCTAGCAGGGCAGAAAATGATTATTTACATGGATGGGTCAACAAGAACTTGTTTACATTGGACTTGAAGACGACCATATTGTAGTCGGCGAGGAAGCAGGCTCGCGGCACTGTGTTCCACAGACGGGAAAGAAGCTCTGCCCATGGAAGTTTCGTTTCGTCTTAGACACGCAAAAGGAGAAAAGAAAATCATTGACAGTGGTAGTAGCTAGGCGGATTCTTATTGCGCATGTTTTACAAGGGGGGAACATAGATTTGAGTTCGGTCGAGCACCTACCATGAGAACTTAAAACTTTTGTCAAATAATTTAACATTAGTTCAAAATGTTGTACATTTATTTTAGCATTTAATATTATTTAATTAGATTTGGATTATTTGGATTATTCTGACTACTGATCTCATTTTGGATTATTTGGATGATTTATTTTAGCATTTAATATAATTTAATTAGATTTGGATTATTTGGATTATTCTGACTACTGATCTCATTTTGGATTATTTGGATTATTTATTTTAGCATTTAATATTATTTAATTAGATTTGGATTATTTGGATTATTCTGACTACTGATCTCATTTTGGATTATTTGGATTATTTATTTTAGCATTTAATATTATTTAATTAGATTTGGATTATTTGGATTATTCTGACTACTGATCTCATCTTGGATGTTATTCTCACAACGTTTCGGCCGATGTAATATCCGACCTTCTTCAGGTGCATCTTCTTGAGTTCGGGAATCTGCATGGAATTTCGAACTAAACATTTTATTTAATTCGCACAGGTAGATTGCTCTCGTTCTGTGTAGAAGTCTGAAATAATTCTTAATTATAATCTTAGTATCGCCTGTACTGAGGATTGAACCTTTAACCTCCAGAAGACTATCAATTATTTAGCACTTTACTTGTGGACAATTCTAGTATGAATTTTGAGAGCCTTAAACTTATTCCAGTTTTTGTATTGTTTTTAGATGTGTACCCATTACTATATATATATATATATATATATATATATATATATATATATATAATAAAGTAAAGTTTTTTCCCTTTTTCATCAGGCATTATAGGTTTGTAAACATAAACGATATATAGGATACCGCTATGGTCATGCCAAGAATTGATGCTTGTTTTCGGAAAATATGCCTCCGTTTCGTTCGCTTTCAGTAATTTCTATTTTTTTCCGGCTTGCCTGTCACTCCTAAAATAGTCATACATACAGGGAGTCCGAGTAATTTTCACTCCCACTACTACTAATCCACTTTCACTGCCACAAAATATTCTCTATAGGATAAATTGACCGCCATTATTTCATTTTTTAATTTCTCGCCATTGTATGTTACATATTATACTTTTACTAAATAAATACGGGTCGCTCCCTACAACCTACATTTTCTGTTTTTTACAGCGTTTTGATTGGTTATAGCCAAACGATTGACGGACATTAAAAAATGGCCATTGAAATTTTAAAATGGCGTCTCATATTAATCCATTCAGTAATAGTAATTATTACAACAAACTTTTCTGCTGTTTTCAGTTGAGAAATGTTTCCTTTAGTTCTCTCTTTCTTTTTTTACTTTCCTACATTGACAGGTTGTCTTCTATTGTCCTTATTTATTTGTTTTTTTCTTCATTTTTATCTTCTTCCTTCTTTCTTTTTAGCCGGGGGGGGGGATACAAACAAGTTACACTGCACTTTTCTTAAATCGTATTCAGTTATTCAAGAATAGAACAGACACAAAACATTATAATTCACACATGGCGACTTTTTCTTTCTTTTTTTTCTTTTTTTTAACATAGTTCATCCCAAACAAGGCAGGACGCCACTGTAGACGTAAGGGGCTACTGAGAAAAGAAAAGGGGAGAAGGAAGGGGGGGGGTCAACCTAACTTGGAATCTGCGCAGCGAGATGTCTGTTTACATTAGTTTTAAACTTCTGCATGTCTGTTTTGTCGGGGAAACAGGGGGCAGGGAGAGAGTTCCAGAGGCCAGCAGTACGAGGAAAGAAGCTATTTGAGTAGAAGGCTCTCCGACATCTGGGGACTTTTCTTAGAAGTGGTGCCATATTCACACCTATTCAAAAAGTATTATTATCAAAATACATCCACCACCTTAGTTATTTGTTGTCTTAATTTCCCGTCATATAAAATACATTTTTTTGCAATCTTCTATATTCGATAGCGCATTATTATGAGGTTTACTTTTTAGCATATTTATTTACCTCCTTTGCAGGAAGTTAGACACAAGGTCAAATCTGCATTTCCTGATAGAGGCCCCTCATGCAATTATCCATAGAAGGTAAAGCCTGGGAATATGAACTTCCTCAGGCCAACAGCAACAAAGCCGCTGTCGAACTGTCCATTTGTCTACCACTAATCTGAAGTCCGTGTGGCAAAAAACAACCTCCAATAAAAATGAAAACAAAAAATTCGTAAAAATTAAAAAAATGAATTCTTTGCTAAATACTCTGTTTAAATAGAATTTCATCCACAAATTTCATAAAACAAATTAATATTACAAACATAAATTGTTTTAAAATTTGGGATATTAGTCAAAAAACGTTCTTTTTCCTTTATATATCCATTTGTGACCTATTTGCGTTCAAACAATTGATATTTACTATTGTGAAACAGTGGTTTCAGCGACGGAGTCTGCACCCCGGGGTGCACTGGAATGCATCGGGGAGATCAGGCCCCACGTAGAGACAAGTGGAAGTCTGGGAGCTAGTACATATTTTTGACTGTCCAAACCTTGGCCGAGGGACGGCGCCAGCCTGGCGGGAGAAAGCGTGTAGGGTGTCATTGGCAATTAGGGTACAACAATGGGATACATTGAGCACACGCTGCCAAAAGTTTTGGCAAAATCTTATCAGAGGTGTCAACACTTCAGGACAGAGGGAGAGGGAATAATTGGTCTCTAGGGAGATAAAGACTAAGAGATAAATTCCAAATTGTCCGTCGAGAAGCGTACCACCCCACTCCGGGAGAGGGGGTGGGGACACCGAAGAAGGGATGGGGTAAAGAAAGAGGGTAAGTCAGCATCGCGCGCACCACACGAAGAGAGAGAGAGAGGGAGAGAGAGAGAGGGAGAGAGAGAGTATGAGTTATACGCTTTTCGTCTTTGTTATTTGACGCGAAAATGCGATCGCAAGTCAGTGAGATCTAGGAATTGGTCGAGAACGGACGTCTCCGTCGGGCTAGGGGATCACCAGACGAGATGTTGCGCGAACAGCTTCTTGTCTGGGAGGTGTTAACAATAGTGTCCCCCCCCCCACCGTTTTCAATAGACAAGTCACAACTTAATTAAGGATTAACACTCGTAAAGGGAGTTTCACACACACCCGGTTCTCCAAACATAGATTAAGTTACAACTTATTTAACAACTGGGAAATCGTAAATAGAGATTCATACACGCACACGGAGAGATACAATAGCTAATAAGGAAGCCATTATCGAAGAATAGACTTTGTTCATTTTTATTAAATAATTATTGTTGTGAAAAGACCTAGCCGTTTGTCGAGTTATTCTATCGTGAATTGTGCTGCTAAGTAATCTTGCCTTCACAGAATCACGAAGTCGTCATTCATCAGACCCGAGGGAGATTCGAGCCATCTTTCTTTTTACAGCCACTACAGACGAAATCACGAGCCAAAGAAAAGGTGTTCACAGTCAGGAAGGATTCCTGCACTGCGCCGAGACGGTTCTCATTACATTACATTTGATGATGCCGTCACGGGTAGAAGAGTAAGAGTGTGGGGTCCACGTTATAAATGGTGCCGCGACCTAGGATCAGGGTACTTGAAGGTGCCTGGTAGCCTCGGGGAAAAAAAGATAACAGGGCAAATCCACGGGCACAACAAGCGATTTTTTTTTACCGGCAGAGCACTTTGAAAAAAAAATAGACAGACGGACAAACAGATCCGCGGCAGATCAAACGATCTGTTTTACCGGCAGGGAACAAGGACATCGACACCCGTGTTTAAAAAAAAAAAAAGAAGAAAAATAGAAAAAGGAAAAGAAAAGAGAGAAACGGTTTAACGGGCATGTACACCCGTGTTTGAAAAAGAGAATAGAAAAAAAAAGGAAAAGAAAAGAGAGAAACAGTTTAACGGGCATGTACACCCGTGGTTGAAAAAGAGAATAGAAAAAAAAGGAAAAGAAAAGAGAGAAACAGTTTAACGGGCATGTACACCCGTGGTTGAAAAAGAGAATAGAAAAAAAAAGGGAAAGAAAAGAGAGAAACAGTTTAACGGGCATGTACACCCGTGTTTGAAAAAAAAAGAGAAAGATAGAAAAAGAGATAGACTGAAAGAAAAAACGTTTTTTAGACTTTGAGATCGGTCTGGGGCCGCGAACTTTTAGTCAATTGATTGAAAGGCCCAGACGGACTCGAAAAATAATAAACCAACCCAGAGACGAAAGACCACAGGAGCAGCAGAGGAGAGGGGTAAGTGACTCGTTGATTTCTCTTGTTCGCTTGCCCGGTTTTGTCGGTGTATCGATTGTTGTCCAAACTTTGCACACAGTTTGGGTAGTTCTGTTGTTAGGGGTGGTAAGCTAGAACGCAAGGGGAATGGGTTCGGAGGAGGACCCAGTAAATAGTGTAACAGGTATGGGGAGAGAAGAGACTAGAAAGATAGAAAGGCCGATAGGAGGGATACGAATACCCCCCCACAAAGGGGACCCCGTCGGTTTGATGGAGTGGTTAGCAGTAATTCAGAAGAAGAGGGTGATTTATGGACTAGAAGATTTAGAGATGGTGCTGCTCGCTCTAGAGGGAGCGAGGGGCCCAGTGTCGAGATTCATTGAGGGGAGGTATGTAGAGAACCCGGGGATCACTTGGACGGAGCTCCGCGAGCAGCTAGTGAGGCAATACGCCAGCGAGCGAACCGCGATTGAGGCCGTACGCGAGTTGACCCGGCTAAGGTTAAGCAATGGCGAGGAAAGGCCTGGGAGAAGGAAAACGGTGGGAGCAGGGCGAGGCCGGGGCCCCGAATGGAGAGAGGGGGCGGAGAGGATTGGGAGGCAGACTCCGATCGTAGAAGGAAGGCATGGGACCTTCAAAATGAGTACGATAGGCCCGCACCGGCCAGGCAGGTATCAGTCCGCTGGACCTGCAGGGGTGAGGGGCATGGAGCAGCAGAGTGTCCCACAAATTATGGGCGCTCACGCGGCTCGGTTAGACCGAACTGCACTAGGTGTGGTCGGTTCGGACATGAGAGTCGGTGGTGCACAGCAGCATAGATCGGAGGTGAGGAATTAGGATTCCGAACCTTAGTGTGCCACCTGACACTGGGGTAAAGAACCAGGGAAGCGCCCAGAGGCCACCCCACAGAGTATAAAAAGTAGGGTGGCCCCCAGAATGATAAGTTTAGTGAAAGATAGCGAATTTAAATGGGAAGAAGACGGGCTTGGGTTTTGTTCGCCGGTTTATGAGAAACCGCAAGAAGCAATGAACCCCCCCGTAGAGAGAGAGATCGAATTAAACGCGACTGCTAGGTCGGTTGACGAGTCCAGCGAGTGGGAGGAGAGCGGCAAAATACCCCCCTGCCCAGCTCCAGAAGGGACTGAGAGAAAATCGGTTAGCCAAAAAGGTAGAGGAATTACCTATGAAGTTACGGTAGAGGGGAGCAGACGCCCCACCACAGAATAGTAGGAAAGCCAAGCCAAAGATAGTCAAGGACCTGGGGGAGAGGCCGAGGTTGTGCTGTGTCGCATTCGTTGGCTCCACCGCGCGCAGGGAGGGCCCCCATGCGTGTGCGGTGCTGGTGGTTGTGGCGCGGACAGTTGTCTTGGATGCCCCCCCCCGAGATAAAACGGACATATAAGGATAGAAAGAGATGCATAACTGGGACCGATGGAGGGTCGTCGTGGTTAGATCCAAATGATCGATCACAAGTAGTAATATACCTGCAGCTGGATGGGCTGTTGCCGAACGACCAGGCAGATATATAGTGAGTTGTAAAAGCAAAAGAAAGTTGAAGTAATCGACAGATGTTCGAACCACCATGAATATGACAGATTGTGGTGCGCCTTACGAAAGGGCACAGAAGTAATGATAAGCGAAGAGAAGGATATGAGATCCTATCTAAGATAGATAGTGTTGATACAGACGAAGCAGAAGAAATCAGTGGCCCCCCGTTGCTGGGAGAGGCACTCGATGAGTAATTAGGGACAGTGTCGGGAAGCGATGAGAGAATGATTATGAAGAAATTGGAAGTTATAGGGAAGAACCAAAAGGGTTACTGTCGCATGCAGCCAGAGAAGGCGCATCGATATCGAATGTCACCGGGCCGAAGTGAGCCAAGAAGGTGTTAGTCTGAGAGAATTGTTTTTCCCAGAGAAGGGAACGAAGAGAATCCGGCCGAGGTGGCCGACGCAATGATAGTGACGGTATGCGAACCAGACAGGTCCGTACCAAGAGAATTTCAGTTGTTGATACTGACGAGTGAGTGCACAGGTGCACAGTTGGATATGCAATCGCTAGGACACTTGTCGCCGAATATAATCATCTCGGCAGATTAAGGCCGAATTACCAAATCGTTTGCGATTACCGGTCGACCCCATCGAACAGTTATGAAAGTATTATAATGTGTTAAAATGCGTTGCATAACCAGAAGGTAACAAGCTATTAGCTTTAGAGAGATTGAGGGTTCGATTAACCCCGTCAGGAAGGGAAAATTCACGTTAAAAGGTAGGACTAGACACGGGCACGATAGGGCTTGGTCGATGTTAGTGAGAATTGTGCACATAAATAATAAGGTTAGCTTTTGCAGAAAAGACAAAGGGCGCGAGAAAGACATAGGGAGAAATTGGACGGCGCGAGCACACCGACGGCCGAGTGCATGAGCGAGGGAGGGTTACCCTTGAGTACACTTCACCCAGATCGCGAGCGGGAGCAGGAATCGCTGCCCTGTCGGAAATCCGGGTGGATGACCAGTGAAGAAGTAGAGATTGATTCCGAGGAGAGGGTGATGGTGACGTAATTTGTAAGGGGCGTTGCGAGCTCCAATCTGTATTAACAAACTTTTAATTGCATGCATAATAATTCATTTTGTCACCTACCCACCTCCCAACACAGAAACCACAAAATGCATACGCACATACACACATACATACGTAGTCCTGATGTTTTAATAGACTGGAAAGAGAAAAAGAAGGACAGACCAAAAGAAAACAGAACAGAAAAAGAAAACTTTTTGTTCCATTGTTTAGCTACAGTTTTTTCTTAATTTTTGATTATTATTGTTTTGATTGTATTACCCGTTGTTCTCTCTGTGTGTGGGGAAGGGTAACGGTCTGGGAGATGTCAATTGCAACCAAGTGACACGAAATAAGGGTGGACGGATGTGAAACAGTGATTTCATCCGACGTATCTGCCCCCACGTAGAGAAAGGTGACGGTCTGGGAGGTGTCAATTTCGACCAATTGACACGAAATTAGGATTGGGCGGATGTGAAACAGTGGTTTCAGCGACGGAGTCTGCACCCCGGGGTGCACTGGAATGCATCGGGGAGATCAGGCCCCACGTAGAGACAAGTGGAAGTCTGGGAGCTAGTACATATTTTTGACTGTCCAAACCTTGGCCGAGGGACGGCGCCAGCCTGGCGGGAGAAAGCGTGTAGGGTGTCATTGGCAATTAGGGTACAACAATGGGATACATTGAGCACACGCTGCCAAAAGTTTTGGCAAAATCTTATCAGAGGTGTCAACACTTCAGGACAGAGGGAGAGGGAATAATTGGTCTCTAGGGAGATAAAGACTAAGAGATAAATTCCAAATTGTCCGTCGAGAAGCGTACCACCCCACTCCGGGAGAGGGGGTGGGGACACCGAAGAAGGGATGGGGTAAAGAAAGAGGGTAAGTCAGCATCGCGCGCACCACACGAAGAGAGAGAGAGAGGGAGAGAGAGAGAGGGAGAGAGAGAGTATGAGTTATACGCTTTTCGTCTTTGTTATTTGACGCGAAAATGCGATCGCAAGTCAGTGAGATCTAGGAATTGGTCGAGAACGGACGTCTCCGTCGGGCTAGGGGATCACCAGACGAGATGTTGCGCGAACAGCTTCTTGTCTGGGAGGTGTTAACAATAGTGTCCCCCCCCCCACCGTTTTCAATAGACAAGTCACAACTTAATTAAGGATTAACACTCGTAAAGGGAGTTTCACACACACCCGGTTCTCCAAACATAGATTAAGTTACAACTTATTTAACAACTGGGAAATCGTAAATAGAGATTCATACACGCACACGGAGAGATACAATAGCTAATAAGGAAGCCATTATCGAAGAATAGACTTTGTTCATTTTTATTAAATAATTATTGTTGTGAAAAGACCTAGCCGTTTGTCGAGTTATTCTATCGTGAATTGTGCTGCTAAGTAATCTTGCCTTCACAGAATCACGAAGTCGTCATTCATCAGACCCGAGGGAGATTCGAGCCATCTTTCTTTTTACAGCCACTACAGACGAAATCACGAGCCAAAGAAAAGGTGTTCACAGTCAGGAAGGATTCCTGCACTGCGCCGAGACGGTTCTCATTACATTACATTTGATGATGCCGTCACGGGTAGAAGAGTAAGAGTGTGGGGTCCGGGTTATACTATAAGTTATGAACTTTTTAAGAACACTGTTTGATTTTTTATTTGTTTCTTACAAAACATACTGTTCCTTAAACCTGCAACTAACCCTAAGTCCGTGTGGCAAAAAAAACTAATTAACAAAAAATTTTGCAAAAATCAAAAAACAACTTATTTGCTAAATAATATGCATGAATACAATTCTATCCACAAATTTCATAAAACAAATTAGTATTATCAACATAAATTGTATTATCAAATTAGTATTATCAACATAAATTGTTCTAAAGAAAATACATTTGGGATATTCGTCAAAAACATTTTTTTATTATCAATTTGTGACTTATTTGCCTTAAAACAATTAATATTTAATAGAAGTTATGAGCCTTTTAAGTTTGCTTAAATATCGATTCTGAGGAACGTAGCCATCTTTGTTTGCGTTTCTAACTGACTAAACAAAAGTGGTTACATTGTACAGATCGGTATTTATGCAAATTTAAAAGGCTTATAACTTCTATTAAATATCAATGTTTAACGCAAATATTTCACAAATGCATACGTAAAGATAAATAAATCTTATTTTCAATAATTTCACAAGTGTATTTCCTTTTAATTAATTTAGGATGGTAATAGTAATTATTACACAGGAAAAAATTAATATTTGCAAAATAAAAAAACAAACATTAGTACACTTCACCAAACAAATGACTAAAGTGGATTATTTTACCTCGTCACTGCTTGCAAAGTCAGACTAAACTTATCACTAAAATTTGCACGCTATTATTTTTGTTATTTTGTTTGATTGAAAACCATAAATATTATTTTTGTTATTTTGTTTGATTGAAAACCATAAATACTCATTCCTGGTGCGTTGAGTTAGCAAAAAATGAAGAACACAAATTTTCCGCTTCTCAATTGACCAGTTAACTATGTTATAGTATATCTTTCTTGCGATCTTACCGGATTCCAGGACAAGAATTCATCTAGTCTGGTGTAGTATCCAGCTATGTGCTCTTACTTGAGTTACCATCACTAGGAGAAGGTTCACCATTCCTTGTATGAGCAAATGTATAGCCGTGTCGAGGGCATCTTATTTAGGCTTCGAATACTATGTTATTTTGAATATTTGGTCAGGGTTCACTTGTAGGGTAAAGTATCCTCATGCCAGGTTGTCCTGACAAACCCTCTTACAGATAAACTAAAGACACTCGAGGATGGTGTCTAGTAGGTAATTCAAACTCTCCACTATTCAAAACTTTATGGTAGGGAGCCTAATCCCTGCATCAAACTTCAATAACTCGCTTTTATTTACTTATTTACAAATAAAAATCACCTAAATTACTTTCAGTGAAATGGGTTGTTTTTTTCAGAATTGATACTCTAATATTCTTTTAAAAAGTTAAATCATTCTTTTATATTTCCCCCAGGCAACGCTGGGACACGAGTCATGCTAGTAATATATATATATATATATATATATATATATATATATATATATATATATATATATATATATATATATATATATATATATATATATAGTGTGTAGATTTCAATTTTGTGTAGAGAATCTGAATAACAGAGCTCAATGTAATTTAAACAGAGCAAAATAGAATTATAAAAAGAAAAACTTTACACACATTAAGGTTGTACACATAATAACTTATTTCGACCCCTTTAATTAGGTCTCCTCAGATGTATAGACAACCACGTCAAAAAAAACAAATAATGAGAGAAATTGATCGTCTTAAAAGGATAAATTCACTTTTGTGATTGGTCTATGTAAAAAGGAGGTAAATGTTAAAATAATCGAGGAGGGGTGACAGAAGTAAGATTAATTTATTTAATATATGCAGAAATATAAAAATATATATAAAAGAATTCTTTATTGCTATTTAAACAAATAAATCATCTCATTTAAAATTTCGAATGTGAGCTTTATGGGTAAAAATATATGATGAAATATTCGAGCGTTCACGATTAAAAACTACGTTTAATTATTTACGATTAAAAATTAGAAGACGAAAATGTAGGACGAAGATATTGGTTTAGATTAGAACATATTAAAAATTTAAGTTGTATAGCGTCAAGATTCGAGATGATTTACACTATGGAATTAAAGTTTAGCGACAATTTAAAAACGGTTTATTTACAAAATTGGTAAAGATTCGGGCGTTCACGATTAATTATTTATGATTAGAAATAAAAAGACGAAAATTCAGGACGAAGATTTCGGTTTATATAGGAAATTATAAGAAAACTTAATTGGTTATAACGTCAATACGGAATTAAAATTTGGCGACATTTAAGCACGATTAATTTACAAACTAGAGTTTTACTAAATAATAAAAAATAAAAAAAATAAATAAATAAATAAAAATTACTAATTTGTTAACATTTACCTTTACAGTTATAACTCTTATTGTAACTATACTTTAAAAGAATTGTTATTTTCAAAGAACTTTAAAACGTGCTGTTGATTTTAAACCTGTGCCTGTGTCTACATTTAGCCATCAGTTCGTCTCGTCTATTTAAAATGTTCTTGTCTTCATATTTTAGTATTCTAATTTTTTCCTCCAGGCACAAATTGCATCTATGTCTAAATCCTTTAGGAGTGTTCGAATGACATAGTATGGACCACGAAATAGTTGGTGTTAATTTGTTATTTTTTAAAAACCACCAGTGTTTGGCTAATTCCGTCTTATTAGTGACGTTCGGGTTTAAAAATGAGTGTTTGTGTACGTAGAATCGTTGTTTCGTGGTCCATACTATGTCATTCGAACACTCCTAAAGGATTTAGACATAGATGCAATTTGTGCCTGGAGGAAAAAATTAGAATACTAAAATATGAAGACAAGAACATTTTAAATAGACGAGACGAACTGATGGCTAAATGTAGACACAGGCACAGGTTTAAAATCAACAGCACGTTTTAAAGTTCTTTGAAAATAACAATTCTTTTAAAGTATAGTTACAATAAGAGTTATAACTGTAAAGGTAAATGTTAACAAATTAGTAATTTTTTTTTTTTAATTTAGTAAAACTCTAGTTTGTAAATTAATCGTGCTTAAATGTCGCCAAATTTTAATTCCGTATTGACGTTATAACCAATTAAGTTTTCTTATAATTTCCTATATAAATCGAAATCTTCGTCCTGAATTTTCGTCTTTTTATTTCTAATCATAAATAATTAATCGTGAACGCCCGAATCTTTACCAATTTTGTAAATAAACCGTTTTTAAATTGTCGCTAAACTTTAATTCCATAGTGTAAATCATCTCGAATCTTGACGCTATACAACTTAAATTTTTAATATGTTCTAATCTAAACCAATATCTTCGTCCTACATTTTCGTCTTCTAATTTTTAATCGTAAATAATTAAACGTAGTTTTTAATCGTGAATGCTCGAATATTTCATCATATATTTTTACCCATAAAGCTCACATTCGAAATTTTAAATGAGATGATTTATTTGTTTAAATAGCAATAAAGAATTCTTTTATATATATTTTTATATTTTTATATTTCTGCATATATTAAATAAATTAATCTTACTTCTGTCACCCCTCCTCGATTATTTTAACATTTACCTCCTTTTTACATAGACCAATCACAAAAGTGAATTTATCCTTTTAAGACGATTAATTTCTCTCATTATTTGTTTTTTTTTGACGTGGTTGTCTATACATCTGAGGAGACCTAATTAAAGGGGTCGAAATAAGTTATTATGTGTACAACCTTAATGTGTGTATAGTTTTTCTTTTTATAATTCTATATATATATATATATATATATATATATATATATATATATATATATATATATATATATATATATATATACTAGCATGACTCGAATCCGAGTAAGAGAGCTCGATGTACATTTAAACAGAGCATGAATAAATTTTAAAGGTCCTAAATCCGGTTGGTTATACAACCTAGGTCGAAATAAGTTATAATGTGTACAATCTGAATGTGAGTTTAGTTTTTCTCCCCTTTAAAATTTATATATCTAAATGAATAAATGCAAAAGTTTTTTCCACCTATCCTAACTATATTAACATCAAAACGGGTTATGCTTATTTAATTCTGCGATACATCATAACGTTTTCGAATATCGTATATATAGTAATCTGTAAACAATTTTAGGTTTTCCCACTTTGCATATTTATTTTTTAAACAGTTTCTAATAAATTAATATTCTGGAATATACCTTTGTGATTTGCATTTTCATATTTTATTATATATTCACAATATTTTCGTCGGTAATAAAATGTCTGATGTCGTTGGGATGCTGAGAGCAGATACTACACTTTGATCTTAGCCAAAAGGCCAAGGAACTATAAAAAAAATGTTTTTATGACGAGGCATTTTTAAATGACCGTAAAAAACTGATTTAATCTATTATTGTATTATCTTTTCATTGGATGGGTGTCGATGTTGTCGTTATAAGACCGTCCTCTCAGGAATTACCTCCTCCTTTTTTAAGAGGATGGGGATAATCATCCCAGGTATTTTTTTTAGGGAGTCAGTAATGTAGTATCTGTTCTGTTGTCATGAAACAATCTTCCCATGGATTACCGTCTCCATTTTTTTTTGGGGGGGGGGGGGAGAGTATATTTTCTATTGACATGATACAATAGGCATTACCTTTTCCTTTTATGGGTGAATCCTCCCAGCTATTACCTCCTCTATTTTGGAATGATACCATCCTATCAACAATTACCTCCCCTTTTGGGGGTAGTGTAGTATATGTTCATTCATCATAATACCATCATCCCAGGCATTACCACCTCCTTTTGTGTGTGTGTGTGGGGGGGGCGGAATCCTCCCAAGATTTACCTCCTCTTTTGGGAGTAGTGTAGTATATTTTCATTCGTCATGATTCATTCTTCCCAGGCTTACTTTCTCTTTTTTTGGGGGGGGGGGGGGAATGAGTAGTATACTATCTATTCCGTTGTCATGCTATCATCCTCCCAGGCATTAACGCCTCCTGTTTGGGGAGGTCAGTGTTCGTTCGTCATGATATCATCCTGTCAACCTAGCAACAATATAAGACTGAAGGGAGCATATATTTGCTAGTATATATATATATATATATATATATATATATATATATATATATATGTATATTTAGGCAGCAAGTCATTATCTAAGCAAGCATTGTTGAACATCACGGAACTTTCGCGTTTGTATATTTTCCTCGTGAGGTTCTCAAACCGTCGAGCCATCTTTCTGGTTTCAGGTGGCAATCCGTATAGTACTTCACAGCTAGTTTTTAATTCGGCCATTTTCTCGAGCGCTTTCGACTTTCGTAGTCGTCTTCAGGATTAGGTTTTTTTTTGTTTTTTTAAATTTAAATAAGAAGACTATATATATATATATATATATATATATATATATATATATATATATATATATACTTTTTGAGACTAACATCCAAGATGAAAACGATAGTCCGAATAAACCAAATTATCCTAATCTCAAAAAGTCTGAAACATCTGATTAGATGTGTAACTATTTTCTTTAATCTGTAATTGTCTTTGTTTTTTTTTCTGCTGATCTCGCACAACTATCTCTACTGCTGTGTTCAAAACAAGAGTTAACCGATGTAGTAGATGAATTATCTCTATTTGAGCGTAGAAGTCTGCTGTAACCATTTCAGCCATCAAGACAACAACATTTACTTTTGCCATTTACAGATCTTTTCTCTGTACAAATAGAATGTCTGTCTATAAGCTCATAAACTGATAGGATTTCAATCAAGGCCTGATCAAGGTTGATCTACTAGACAACCCATGACCTGAAGGTTGATCTACTAGACGACCCATGACCCGAAGGTTGATCTACTAGACAACCCATGACCCGAAAGTTGATCTACTAGACAACCCATGACCCGAAGACGATCCATTAAATATTGTACTAAAGGTTTGTGGATTTTGCTTGCTTGTTTGATTTTTTGTCTCTGTGCACACTGGCTGACGTCATTCATTAAAACAAAGATATATGGTATAACTGTGCGGAGTGGAGGACGTCAAAAAATGATGACGTCATCCATCAAATCATAGAGAGAAGCTAGGAAGAGATACTTTATGACGTAATCATTTTGTGACATTATCCATGCTTACCATCATGCACACTTATTT